>JAIWNI010000186.1:0-29974 GCA_025331435.1 Choanephora cucurbitarum | reverse complement strand
CTTGATATAGTAAGTAAATGGACTAAAGAAAGTCAAAGACGTAATAGCTGTAGTAGATAGCAAGTAGTATAAATACTCTCATTTATTTTTGTTCAGAATCATCATTATAATATACTACAAAATGATTGAAAATTATACATGAACTTAAAGGCCGAATTAGATAGACTGCTTTATTGGCAAAGTATAACACAAAATGATTTTCCCTTTTCTTTTCTATACTTTTACAGATTTTATTACTACTATGTCTGAATCCAACGAATCTCGCCACTGTAGTGGTTGTGGAGTTCATATGCCTGATCCTGGTCGTTATAGAGCTTGCGATACCTGTCGCATAACTATTGAATCGAGTTGAGAATAGACTTTTTATCTAATTCATGTTATTTAGGCACGTCAGGTAAACTTACACCGCACTCGAAACATAAGAGCTTCGGTAGCAAGAAAACCCAAGGCATACATATCTCAAATGAGTAGTTTTACAGCATGGTCACCAGGTCGTATGGAAAAGGAATGCCAACACTGTAGTGCACGTCATTGGGTGGCTGAAAAACCTGTAAACGTCCCTGCTTCTTCTCCGAATTGGGAATCATGTTGCAAGCATGATGCCGTAAACATTGACGCCTTGAATGATCCACCTCAACTCTTAAAGGACCTATTCACTGGTAATCACGAGTTGTCCTCTCACTTTTTGAAGAACATTAGACAGTTCAATATGACTTTCGCTTTTACTTTGGCAGGCTGCAATACCGTCAGTACTACAGGTCAATCTGGTTCGGGTCACTCTTCGTTCATGGTTCACGGCGAACTCTGTCATTTGCAAGGACCTGTTGAACCAACTGGCCAAACAGAACCTTTGAATACCAGAAGCACTGTGCCTTCATATGCTCAGCTCTATATCTATGATCCTGATTTTGGTGTTAGCAATCGAGCTTTAAACAACCCTGATCTTGATGTCAATATACTTGAGCAATTTACCAACATGTTACATGCTGATCATTTCAATCCATTCGTCGCCATTTATAAGCATGCGCATGAGATTTTGAAAAATGAGTATGAGCGGCAAACATTGGCTGAAGGTCTAGTAGCTCCTTTCTACATAAGATTGAGTCCTCAAATGCGTATGGATTTAGTGAAAGGAAATGATAGGAGAACAGAGAACTTGCCGACTATTTCTGAAATAGCGGCCATCATTCTAACTGAGTTTGCTGGCTCCAGCTTTAGGGATATCAGAATCACTTACCGAAATGGTATTGAGAATTTGGATGGTAATCGTAAATGAATTAACCAAACCCACGCAGCATATATGCCATTGCATTATGTTTTGTTGTTTCCGCGTGGTGATTATGGCTGGCATTGGGGATTGAGAGTATCAACTGTTACCTCTATGAATGATAATGCTGTGATTGAGCGACAATGAGAAAGGCTCCCACAAAGAGCATATTATCGATTTAGACTTCATACTAGAGCAAATGAGTTTCCAACTCTTTTTTTATTTAAAAAGCTATTTCAGCAATACGTAGTAGATGCCTGGGCTATTTGCGATTAAAACAAGTTGGACTGGATTAGAAATAATCAAAACAGTCTACATGCTGATGTCTACAATGGCCTAACAGATGCCCTCGCCAATGATAATAGGGACTGAAGTACTATCGGTACCTAGTTTATCTTACCAAGCAGCTTCACAGGTGGTCCCAGATTCATGGCTAAAATTTATCAAGATTCAATGGCCATTGTAAGGCACTTCGGTAAACCTACCTTTTTCATCACTTTCACGGCTAATCCAAAATGGGAAGAGATTACCAATGAGTTGATCATTGATCCAAGCAACCAAAGGCCAATACAAACTGCTGCAGATCGTCCCGATTCGGTTGCTTGAGTATTTAACTTAAAGCTTCGCGAATTCTCACACGATCTTAAGAAAAAGAAGATATTCGGAAAGTATAAAGACTTGATCAGAACAATAGAATATCAAAAGAGAGGCTTGCCTCATTGTCATCTTTTGTTGTTTCTGGAAGGAGACGACGGCGTATTTCGTGACCCAGCAAAGATCGATGAAGTTGTATGTGCCGAACTGCCATCTGATAATGATCCTGAGCTTCTATCCATAATATCTGGGCAAATGATGCATGGACCTTGTGGAAGCATCAATCCAAAATGCCCGTGTATGTTACCTAATGCACATGGCATTTTGCAATGCTTGAAAAATTATCTTAAGCCTTATCAAGAAAATACCGTAGTTGTTCCTAAGTCCTACCATTTATATCGAAGAAGAATGGATAGAAGATCTTCTTATGTAAGAATTAGGGATAAGGATACAAATGAAATGAAGTCAGTCTACTTGACAAATCAACATGTTGTTCCTTACAATCCGTACTTCTCTAAAAAGTACAAGGCGCATAGTAATGTGGAGATTTGTGGCAGTGTTGATGCTATAAAATACATCAACAAGTACATCTACAAAGGTCCAGACCATACTACTATGCGTTTAAACAATTCGAACGATGAAGTTGAAAGGTATCTGATGAGCAGATATATTGATCCTACTGAGGCTATATGGCGACTGATTGAGTTTCCAATGCATGAAGAAGATCCGTCTGTTGTACCTCTTGCTATCCATTTGGAAGATGAGCAAGCGGTCTACTTTGATCATGAATTATCGCCTGAGGAATTGCAGCAAACATTGAACAACTCAAACACAACTCTAATGGGGGTTTTCAAGTATAACTTGGATAATACCAACGGTCGTCACTTTTTATACCAGGAGTTTCTTACTCACTTTGTCGAGAAAAAAACCTTAAGAAAATGGGACCCTAGAAAGAAAGGATTTGCTGTTGGAAGAATGCACTACTGTACACCTACTGCTGGCGAAAGGTATTTCTTAAGACTACTGCTTACCGTTGTTCGTGGCCCTACTTCTTTTAAAAACTTGAGGACTGTCAACGGTACAGCTTTTAGTACTTACAGAGAAGCTTGGCAGGCTTTGCATTTGGTAGATGATGGCCGTGAACGGTTCAAATGCATTGAAGAGGCTGCATTATTTGTTACCGGTTCAGGCTTACGTTCTTTGTTTGTTTCAGCTATGCTTTACCAAGAACTGAACGAACCTAAAGCTCTCTGGGACAAATTTTGTTTCGATTTTTGCGACAATTTAGCCCATCAAATTGAGCAAATGCAACTTTTGGCTGGACCGGGTAATAGTAATGTTTTAGGTCCTTTTACCGATGCTCACCAAAGTTAGACTACGGTCTGTATCTTCTTGAGCAAGAACTTTCGAATCCGGAAAGTCATTGGCAGACTTTTGTTTACCTCAACCATTGTTTAATTGGAGATTGTCTTTTCAACAAATTTCTGATATAAATGGCAATACAGTTATTCAATCAGAAATGAGTTATACAATGGTACCCCGATTTAAGCATAATAAAAACTCCGAAAATTTGATTTAAGCATAGGATTTCAGAGAATAATAAAGTTTGCCAGCCAAATATCCCTATTTTTGATATAAGCATAATGCATAAAGCCTGAAAATTTTTTATGCTTAAATCGGGGGAAATAAAAAAATTTTATTGGAGGGATTTTTTTGGAAATTTATAGTAAAAAATTCAGATTTTTTTTTGGATTTTTAGACATTTTAAATTTTTTTTTAAAATGTAAGCAAATGTTAGATGAATCTAAAGTATGAATGTAAATCAGATTGCTTAGTTTTTCTGGACGATTCGTCTTGTACAAGTTTGCTTGCATAATCGGAGATTGAGCTCAAGAAAAAAACATCTTCCTGGTTATCAACCTCAGCTAGTTCCAAGAGGGTTCTACAACTGTTTATCAACAGTTTGCTTCTTTCACTGGCTGTTAAAGTTGATAAACTTTCTTCTTCTTCATCGCATGATACATCATTTATAGCCTCCAGGATGTTACAAGACTCATTGTTCTCGTCTTCTATTATCTCTTCTCCTGTTTTGAGATGTACATCACAAAGAGAGAGATGCTCGTTGATTTCAGCAAGAACGTCAGAATCTTCTCTCCTGGCAATTTCTGCGTCTTCAACAGAGCTACCACGAGGAGCAAAAAGACCAGTGTGCAAGTAGCAGTTTGCTACCGTTGCGGAGGACACACGGCTCCATGCAAGCTTGATGTCTCGCATGCCCTGAAGCTGATCCTTGTAGAAGAAGCTCTTCTTTTTGTTGCTTCTTCATGTCTACAGGCAAAGTAAGGTTGTACCTATCACCCAAAGACCATTCAACTGCATTGGACAGATTGTCGTTTAGCATAGCAATGCGATACTTGAGGGCAGCAGCAAGATACTGTATTTTTCTTTTACAAATGTGCTTTTAGCTTTAGAAATATTCAACTTATAATGCATACAAACCTGTACTGCTTCTTAAAACTCACGATAATTCCAGCATCCGAAGGCTGGAAATGTGATGTTGTGTTGGGAGGTAAATACACAAACTGAACATTAGACAGCTGGAAATCGGAATCGTGAACAGCAGCATTATCCAACAGAACAAGTACATTGCGGCGACTTTCTTTCATCTTTGCATTAAATGCCCTGAAGTAATGAACAAAAATGCTTTTTGTCATCCAAGCATTTTTATTTTGATAGTAATGATTGAAGCCAAGATCAGAAGCTATAAAAGATCATGGCTAAATTATCGGGTATTAGAGTTGTTGAAGATAACGCAATACCATTTTTTCCTTTGAAACAGACAGGCTTTTCAGCTTTGGCGATGATCAGAGGCTCTTCTTTGCTGGAACCATCAGCATTACAAATAAGACCGAAGGTTACTCTAGTCTTATCAACCTTGGTGCCTGCAATGTCCCTGGTTGAAATGGTCTTTTAAGGGGCCTGGCAATAAAAGAGACCTGTTTCATCAAAATTGAAAATGTCCCTTCTATCGAAGCTAGAAATCATAAGTTTGATTTCCTCTACGCGAGCAACAAGTTCAGGACCACTCAAGTCCACTGATCCTGCTTCACCGTTCATTATGCGGCATTTAAGCATGTTCCGCTTCATGAACCTATCAAACCATCCGTTTGAGAAGGCTGGCATGGGCTCACCATTTAAAAGAAGAGGCTCCGACATGCAGAGTCGCTCTGCCTCAGCTTCCAACGACTGGCAGTTGATAGCGAAAGAGCTATCTTCCATAAGCTTCACAAAGTCAGCGAGCTTGCTTTCCAACAAGGGGAATTTAGCTCCCTTGCTGCTAAATGCTTTTAACTTGTTGTCAGGAGAGTTCTTCAAGGAAGAGTACTTTTGAAGAGCACGGGAAATTGTGCTTTGAGTTGGCTCTTCTTCCAACTGGAATTCTCTCTTGGCCCAGGCGCAGAGACTTTTTTGAGAGATTTTGGGCTTGACTTCGTGGTAACGATAGCCAAGCTCAAGTTTTTCAGCATCGGTCAGACGCATTCTCTTCTTTCCAGCTTGAGTTTGCTGTGTTCTTGGCAACAAACTACGGGCACGGTTGGGGGTAAGATCCGATGGACGGATTCTGCTACTGTTAGCTTGATTTGGAAGATGGTAAGGCATTTATTGCAGTGGTTATTCGTGAAGAATGGGATAAACTTCATCTCTTTATTTAACATCAGTTATATTAAAATGATACACAGCTTTATTTCAGTTACACAAGACACTTAGTGACTGTTTTATGCATATTACATAATATCCTTATATCGAATACCCCGATATAAGCATAAGATTTCAAAAATATTATGCGATGTTTAAATCGGGGTTCCACTGTAATAGATTAGAAGAAGAGCAAAATTACAATCTTAAACTATCTGCTATGAATGAAGGTCAAAAGGCTGCTTTTGATGAGATAATCAACAAGATATCTGATGACCTTAAGACTGCCCATTTCTTTCTTCAAGGATCTGCTGGCACAGGTAAGACGTTTTTGTACAGCGTACTCTGCCACTACTTTAGAAGTCAAGATAAAATAGTTGTATGTGTTGCTTCTTCTGGTATTGCTTCTCTTTTGCTTCCTGGAGGTCTTACTTCACACTCGCGTTTCAAAATACCTCTTAATTTGTTTCCTGACTCTACATGTTCTATTAAGAAAAACAGTGATCTTGCTGACATGTTGAGAAAATGCAGTTTGACTATTTGGGATGAAGTGCCTATGCAGCATAAGCATTGTTTTGAAGCTGTCAGTAAAACTTTGCAAGACATATGCTCTAATTTTGACTCTCTTTTCGGTGGCATTCCTGTTGTACTGGGTGGCGATTTCGCTCAGATTGGGCCTGTTGTAAGAGATGATCAGCGTCATCATAAAGTCGAAGCATCGCTTGCAAAATCGGATACGATCTGGCCTTACTTGCAAAAGTTGAAGCTCATTCAAAATATGAGAATCTCTGGTAGTAATCCTGTTGACTGTGGCTTTGCACAATGGATTGGCCGATTGTCCTACACCTCTGAATTGAATGGCTCAATATCACTGCCTCCTTCTGTTAAACAGCACCGTTAACTTGAAAAATTTGTTGAAGCTACATATCCAAAGGAAGTAATGAATAACACTCTGGACCTTGAATTTTTTCAAGAAGGAGCTATTCTTGCAACTACCAATGATTTAGTCAACGAAATTAACAAAATGATTTCAGATCAATTACCTGGTGACAAAGTTTCTCTTTTTGCTGCAGATACTGTTACTGAAGAAGATACTACTGGTTCTGAAGATAGACAAATGCCTACTGAGTACTTGCAAAGTTTAAACCTGCGGGCTTACCGCCTTTTGTATTAGAACTCAAAGTAGGAATGCCAGTAATGCTTTTGAGAAACATAAATGCCGAAAGAGGTCTATGCAATGGAACCAGAATGACTATAATGAGCATCGGCCAATATGTCTTAAAGGTAAAATTGCCAGGTGTTGATGGTTGTATTGAAGCCATCCCACGCTTCACTCTGTCTACTCTTGAAAACGAGTATCCATTCACTCTGACAAGAAAGCGATTCCCTGTAAGGCCATCTTTTGCAATGACTATCAATGAGTCCCAAGGGCAATCACTTAAGATTGTCGGCGTTGATCTTCGTTCACCTGTTTTCACCCATGGTCAACTATACGTTGCATTATCAAGAGTAAAGTCTGTATCTGGACTTTCTGTATTACTCGATAAGAATTCATCTAAGACTGAGAATATTGTTTATCCTGATATTCTTCTTCGTTAAAATTGGAACAGTATTATACTTAAAACGCATTTGATCAATTCATCTTCATCAATGCCGGAACATGCATATATTTTTCTAAAGTAGTAAACAACATCCAACTTTCAAATACTTATATCACAATACATACTATTCTTAAATAAAGCTTTATATCCCAAACAAATTTGCCTATCCAAAATAACCTTTAAAACTCAAAAAATCGCAACCAAACTAACGAAAGCATCATAGGATTAGCTTAAATACTTCTCACTGCCCCGGGACACATGTTATTTTTACCAAAGCGACGGTTTAAAATACACGAATCGCAGCGAAGGGGCTATTTTATACCATAGCGAAGGTCTAAAAAAAATATAGGTGGGGCACCCACATTGAACTTCTCATCGGGATTATATGGCCTGCGGCAGCACTAGCATTTTACAAAGCGCTGCGTACCAAACCATAGTGAAGGTCAATAAAATTAACCAAAGCGAAGCGAAGGTGCTGATTTTATTACCGCAACGGAGATTGGGTTTGTAAAATGCTAGTAAAGGCATACGTAAAAACAGTTTCAAACTATTCCTATACTTGTTACCTGTCTATATTTCTTTTCTAAATCTCAAAACATCACGTAGCATATCAAGACTTTCTTTCGACTCTGAGTGGAAGCGCCAATGAGCGTTCTCTGATGACTTTTACAAGGTGTCCATTTGATTACTTCCATTTTCTCTCCAGTGTTAACAGACAGGTTTCGTAAGAAGGTCTTCCTACAAGTTTTTTGCTAGTTGCGGCACTTTGTTATGTTTATGATACATGCTGTCTAACGCATGACAAAGGGCTTTTGAACATGAGCTTTACACTAGTACAAGATCTCTTCTTGCAGGAGCTTCTTCGACGTATTTTCAAATGCTTCAATAAAATTTTCAATTTTCAAACAGAATATTGCCATCTTTCTCACATCTTAATCATTGAACTTTTATCTCGTATACACGTAGCACTGTAATGTTTTGACAAACTAAGAGCTTTGTTGGTGATCTGTTTATTGTCATTAAACAAAGGGCAGGGCAGGGGTACATCACAGTAGCGCACACATAGGTCACAAGTTATATAACAGCTGGCATATCAACGTATATTTAAAATAACAACCAAAGGGTATGTTTTAAGATCATAGTTTTATTATAATAAATATTTCTTACATTAACAAAGTCTATGTAATAGACTAGTGCAGGCTGCCGCGTTATCCAAACGCCTTGCCTAGACACGAATATTGAACGGCAACCAGACTTATACCATAACTGTAGACAAAGAGTCAGCGGCGAGATACCTACCTCCTAAGACATCAGGTTAAAGACGCGAAAGTTGAGGACAAGACAATTTCTCAAGACAAGTTAACCGCCCATCTTTTTAATTATCATTAAGCCAAGTTCAAAGGTTATAGTTCGGCTCAGCAAACATCTACGGGCAGAAACAATAATGAGGATCGTATAAACAATCTTGTGAAGTTTATCTTTTGCTTACCTTGACTGTATATTTTTCAGAAAAAAAAAAGTGTTAAAAAAGGGTTGTATAAATTTGCGCCAGGGGTGCTGAAATAAATGATTGAATGAGTTTTAAATTTTTTTTTATTATTCCGCCATTGCACCAAAAGCAGATGGCAAGGTGGAAGAAGAAGAGGAAACAACAGGAGAAGGAGCAAGAGAAGCTACCTCGGCAGCAACAGGAGAGAAAGAAACAGAGGTAGCAACAGAAGCAGCAGAAGAGAGACATAAGTCGGTCGACGAAGAAGGAGGAGAAAGTTCGACCATGATCTGGCCATCGCGAAGACCAATGGCCAATTGCTTCATGGTTTGATTATCGAACTTATAAAGCTGATATCGGCCACTGATCACATCGTTCGGAAAATGAGCACCGATAAAAAATTAGACACGGACAACTATCGTTACGTGTTTCTTTTGTCCGTGTTGTTAACTTGTCAACACGTACAAAATTATTAGGTCGTCCTTGTCCAGAGTCCACCGCGGCTCAAAGGCAAATGTATGTACATCAGAAAAAGTTGTGGGCACACCTGAAACCCTGATGTATGGTCAAGCCAATTATTTTGAAATTCTGGTGTACTCACAACTTTTTCTGATGTGTAAACATTCAATCTGGTGTATATACATTCGATTTGGACCATCTTTTTTTTGACCTATGTATAGGAGCCACTAATAAACCTGCTAATATTTCAAGTGGAGTTGTAGTGACGAGTGAGCTTTACGTATTATATGGTCTTTTATTGAACAAACTTCTTAAAGTCTTTCTGGAAGGATGGCGTACTTATTCCATTCAATGCCCATATTGAGCTTCTTTGATCATGGCATCATTAATATTATAGGTATGCTTATTGGATGAATAGGTTCAATTTGAATTTTTTTATTATGTAGAAATGCAGTTCTTTTTTATACTATATATAGGTACTTCTTTATCGTCTCTTGCATCTCAGTCTTTCGCTTGACCATTAGGAAAAAGTAAGCTGGATAGTGAGATATCAAGTCAAGGAGAGATGTAGCAAAGAAGAACAATCATCAGAAGCAATCTGTCAGCCGAAGAAGCATACACAAAAAAAATTAGTAAATCATTCGGCATAATGAAGTGAAAGACATTATGGTCAAGTAGAAGTGTTTGGTCACAGACATTGGCAATAGATGAGCATCAAACAATTTTGCACAAGAGAGACATCTTGAATATATAGAATACTTGTTTGTGAAAGAAGAGTAGACTTGAGAGAGAATGACTATAAGTGAGAGAAGATCTGTCAGTCATATAGTTAGGGAACAGTTAAAGTATTAAGTGAGACTGTATTTGTACCGTAGTAGGAGAGCAGATATTGGTTTGTAAGATATACTGCACCGGCTTTAAGATGATAGACGTAGATAACTTTGGATGATATGTGGAATTCAATCCAGAGAAGTATTAACCAGCTGATCATATAAAGTATACATGACATTAGTCAAAGATTCTGTAGCTAAAGTTAGGTGGTTGGAAATCCAAAAGTTTGGATCAATTTATAAGGAGAAAGATCCTTGATATGTTAAAGATGTCATTTACAGGTATAGTTATAGATAAGGATTATGATAAGCAGCTACTGCGGAAGGAAGAGGTATATTTACAAGGTTACGAATAAAGATAAGCAGCTATGCTTTCAGTCAATTGCTAGCATAGAAAGAAATAAAGTGTTGGTATATGTGCATTTCTCTTAATTTAAGATGATGCTTACCTTTCACTGTACATTGGATACAAAAGAGAAGAAAAGAAAAATGGAGGAATAAGTAAATATAGCTAGTATTAATATAATCCAAGCAGTGATGGGAAGAAAGATTGGTTATTCACCAATAGAGAAGCAACAAAAAATGACGGAATAAGCAAATGTCTTGGATTTGCATGAAGTATGAGTATAGTTTCAGCGTATTTCAAGAAGAGACGATAGACTGTAAAAAGACAAATATTCATTTCATTCCCACTGAAAGCGTTTAAAGCCCTATACTGTACTCTACATTAAACAAGCTTATACAATGCACTAAATTGCACAGAAGCATCATGCCAGAAAGGATGTTCATATCTTGATTAATAAACTTACACTGTTGTCAACCATAAAATTGCAGAGTTTTAAAGACTGATATCAGCTTCTTTTTCATTCGCTATGTATTTTCTACTCTTTTCAATTTACACCCCCCTTTCCATATGTAGATGATTCTTTTACCATTTTTTGCACATCTGTCCCCAAATTCTGCTTTACCTTCATGTAGCGGAGCTATAACAAGCCTATTTTTTGGTTCACTTCTGTCTTCTTTCTTTCAAATTTCTTCTCAAAATAAAGTTTACTTTCACTTCTTTATTATTCGCTACTTATGTCTCAAATGTAATAACCCAGCAATTTATTCACTTTTTTCGGAATTAGATTCTCCTCTTTTTAAGAAAAAAAGCAAAAATACCCTCTCATTTTTCATTGAAGACATTTTTCGCTGGTGAGCTTTTTGTCTTTATATTTTTTCGTCTCCAAAATTTGACATGAAGAAAAATTGTGAGATCTCATCATCTCCAATCTGGTTGAAACTTGGCATAAGGGTTCCTTAACCCGTTCTCATTGACAATAAAGCAAAAAATTAGCACTTTTTCTCATTCATTTCACTATAAATGCCTCCTTAAGAAAAATATGATGTGTACACACATGTTTTATATGTGCACACACTTGAAACCGAAATTTTTATTGATCATTTACGCCGCAGTGTCGTACAGAAAAAAAACAGCCAACCTTAATTTTGATTAGCGTAAATGTGTTTAGACTCTTGTATTTCATGTCTTTAAACTCAATATGGTTTATAGAAATATTTAGAACGATTTTTTGGTTGGATTGTTTGATGGTTGGCTTTTATCTTCAAAAGTTATTTATAATGAAACTGATTTTATGATGCATTTGAAATGCAATTGAGCAGGGTGGTTGCAGCCCAGTACACAAGGAGTGCAATAGGTTTAGGTTGTTGAATATTACAACGATGTGCTTAATTACCGCGACAAGAAAGCAAGAGACCAGTAAAGAAAGGTTGTAGATATGCGACGACTAAACATCAAATAGTTAGTAATGATTCTGAAGATGTACGGAAATAACTTACTTAGGCTGCTCACTGTTGGATAAGGCTCTATATGCATCAAGATTCGAATACTATCTTTAAAAAAAAAAGGACAGACTTGGCTTACCTTACCTTAAAGCATAATCTCTGTGTCGCCCAATCATTAGAATAACTAAAGCAGATATAATTTAGTGATAAGTCTTAAATGATTACATTGTTATTTATTAATTACCTTGAACAGTTGAAAAACTTCTTGGGTTTATTGACCTGGGTCTTCCAAGGATACAAAGCGAAATATTGGAAACTACATGCGCTAGATTCAGTTATACGCTAAAACAAAAGACTATCTAATTGCCTACCTTGTTGTATCAGCGAACGTTTTTGTGAGGAGCGCAAATAATAAAGATAAAAAATACAAGTAAAAGAAAGAGTAAAAAATAAAATTTGTTACATGGTTAAGAAAGCGCGAAAGTCAACTTCTTCAATCTTCCAAAAAAAAAGGTCTCTAATCTGCTGGTATAACTACTGCTTTATTCCCAGCCAAATGATTTCCTTTTCTCTTGTTTTTGTACCGCCTCTTGATTTTCTTTGTAATATTTAACAAAATAGATGCTAAAAATGTAAAAATTGTAAGACAGGTTGATGACGCTGAAAAGTGGAAAAGTCTTTAGGCACTTGAACAAGTATGAAGCTGAACTAAACTCAACAACTTTTGCGGTTCAAAGTGAAAAAGTAGCTACAAAAGGGAACTGTCTTTCATTTCGCAACCAAAAAAGAAAATGATGTGTAACTATAGACACGGACAGAAGATTTTGAGATGTGTCTTTCAATGATAGGGTTATGGAACGGAATTTTGACCACTTTGTCCGTATTTTTAAGTTCTGACACAGAAATTAGACACTTAACTCATGAATTCGTGTTCAAATTTTAATCGGTGGAGGCCAGTTAATCAAGGTCAAAGTTGGCATAGAGGCAGAAGGCTTAGAGCTTATCAGATTCATCCACATAACCTGATTATCCGAAGCATGTTTTGGATGTAGTCCTATATGATTGAGTTTGTCAGACATGTTTATTTCTGGCTGTTTGTTACTTACTGATAAGCTCTAAAACCATTCCTGAAATGCACTTGGCCAATGCCGTCCTCTTCTTCGTTTTGAACTTTTCAGAACCGATTGACTCGATAGAATCAGCCTGAAGAGTCTCCAGCATGGCATCATTAGGAGTTGTCTCCTTCAAAATTTCTATTTGAATTGGTGATTACCTAACGAGTTTACACGAAACCAGTTTTATAACGAACCTGCTGCTTTCTGCACTAAGGCTTTGACAAGTCTCTGAAAGACTCCTGAAGCTGCTTGCTTCTTCAAAGCTTCATAAAGTTACTTCTCAAAGACTTTACCAACCTCTAATATTATCAAATCAAAGTCAATAGAAACAATAATTAACGTTTACATTATTTTATACAATTATCACTGCTAGCATAGAACTTTGGTCTATCCAGAGCATCTGGGTTGTGGGGTTGCCCAGATGAACACAATGTGAGAGTTGAACTCATCCAGCAACCAGCCAGCCTGACGGACTAAGGCTTTTATAGCCTGTTGCTGAAGAGTTCTAGCAAGATTGACAGGACGAGTCGAAAATGCCTTGTTGAACTCGTCTGCTTCTTTCTTGAGCTGAGCAAACTCTTCGTTGTTGGCCTTAAGGGTTTCGTACTCCTTGGCAATCTTTTTCATGACCCTAGGAGTTTTGCTACTCTTACCAAGCAGACTTTTAGCAAGGAAATGAGTATAAGAATTTCTCCTTGTCTTGGTTCTGGTACGAGGAAAGACATTCTTTATGGGAGAAATATACTCCTCTGCAACAGCACCTGCAAAATAAAGCGAAACCCGATCAGGGGCTTCTTCGGGATGTGCCTGAAGGTACTGTTGCTTTATTTCTCTTATTTTCTCCAAAGCAAGCTTCAAGTCAGGCTTGGAGCAAAGTTCTTCGTTAGAGGGACTGAAACGTTTGTTGAGCAACATGATGTTAAATAATCTGATGGAAAAAAAGAGAGAGAGAAGAGAATGTAAATGCTGAACCAGAAATTAAAACTAGTCTGCAGTAGTCACTCAAGGATGAATGACTATTGTAGTGGTAGATGTATTTCTTTAGTTCAAAAACATCGATGAATCATGGACGCATTGTAGTCTTACAAAAAAGTTATGTTAACAGAAAAAGTAGGTCTCTGTTAGTGGTGTTCTGACTATCACGGCTCGATTTTTGTATAGGCTGATGTAAACAAAAAGAAACTTTTAAATTAGAGTTTTAAGTGTATGCCTCAAAACTGGCAGACAAAAAGGGTAGCATTTGCCTTAATGTTAGCTAGTTATAAAGTTGAACACTGGAGAAAGCAAACAAGGCTCTCAAAGAGAATAGTATTAAAGCATAAGCAAAAGCCAACTATCGTTTTTGATCCAGCTGCACAAATTTTGAAAAGCGAACGGTAAGCAGGCAAACTGCAATATAAGCACTGTTTTGAAAGAAAAGCGCGGTTTTAAAACCATTAAGCACTGTTTTAAAAAACTTTAAAAAATTATATACTACTTTTTTTAGAAAAACACCGATCAAAAAATGACCACGTATTTACGTGCCAGCACACCGGTTCTGCTGTGCTCGAAACGTCCTCGAAAACACCAACGAAGGCGTTCTGGCGTGCTCCCTCGTTACACAAAAGTAGGGGTTTAAATCAAAATTTCAAGTAGAGATGACGCTTTTGGACTTATGGTGCTACTTCATTTTAAAACTCAAAATTTTTTTTAGCCTCTAGGCCTTTTGTTTGATTGGACATTAGCTCAGGAATAATATATACAGCGGCTTATTATGATTGGATTATTGTTTATAAAAATGTGGCTTTTATTATTTTTAAATTACTATATTGGGATGATGACGAAATTCTATACTGGGATGCCTGCCTGCAGTATGATGGCTACAGGGGGGCACCCTTTGGCTACTACATCGAACGAAGCGATCCTTACCTTGAATTTTGCAGAGAGAGCCATTGAACTAAATGTAAAGCGAGACCATAAAGGGTGCGGTAGATGTGATCTATGTAAAATTTTAGCTGAGGCTTATAAATAATAATTACGCAACACATACCTGTATATCTTCCTAACGATTTGACTATAGGAATGTGTTAGTTCTATGAACAAGTGCCTAAATACCTTTGGTAATGCATGTATCACTTGTTTACAGTAACAGTTCAAGACCTATATATAAAGCAATGATTAGTGAAAAATTCTGAGAAACGCGTATTTTAATTTACCTACTCTTTCAGTTCATCTTCGGCCTTGAGAGAATATATGGACCATGAAACTAATACTAAACGTGATAGAAAGTATTAGATAAAGCACTGAGAGAGCTTTTAAACTACTTACTTCAGAAATAGAGACACTTGTTCAAAAAAAAAGATGAAATAAAACGAAAGGAAAAAGAAAGAAAAAGAGAAAATAGAGAAAGAAAAATTTTTTATTTTTTATTCGTCATTTAAAAAATCTGTCAACGACATCACACCCTGACCAGATTGATTTTCAGAAGCAACTTCATCTTCTGCCATATAGCTGATGTTGCTTTCTTGAGGTGCATTGGAAATGCTAAAGTCCTATTAAGCTCATGGTTAGTTCTGAAAGTTAAACTAAATGTATTACTGTACTTACTTCAGCTTGGCTGGCTATTTGGGTCGAGCTTCCTGAAGCAGCTTTCTTTGGCCTGCTGTTTCTGAAGATACTGCTCAAGATAGCTCGAGCCAACCAAGAATCCATTGCCATGTGAAGAGGCAGAAGAGCGTTTGCCATGTCATCTTCATCTACATCTTCTATGCTCTTCATGACAACGAAGTCCAATTGACGAGCGTAATGGTCGCTGTCTCTTCTGCTTAACTGGCTAAAAAGAAAGTCCGTATTCTTCTTTTGCTTGAAATGACGGACGCAAAAACCGCGGGCCAAGAATCTAGTATTCTGGTACATCACCTCAGCCTGTTCATCCAAGGCCTCGCCAGCAAGATTCCAGTTTGTCTTACTGGTGATGTAAAGTTTGGCAACTTGTATGGCTTTGGATTTGAAGTGGCCAGAGAATGAAGAATGATAGATTCTATCACCACGGTTTTCATCGTACCATCTTTCCATAGCTGTGTCATTCATTCTGCGGACGGTTCGGTATAAACTTTCAGAATAACGTTCTAAGGCTATATAAAATTTCTCGTTAGAATACCTCTATATAACAACAACCCATTAACTTACTTTGAACATCTTCGTGAGATAATCCGTTATTGCTATCATTGGATTGAGAGCCGTTGCTTATTTGAAGTCTATCAAGTGACTCTTGAAGGTGGTCTACCTTTGCGAGCAACGTATGAACAAGTTGGGTGAGGTTTCGGCCATCTTCAGCAGACATTGGTTGGATAGGACCAGAAGAGCTTTGAGAGATTGTGTTGTTAAGGTTGTACATTTTGTGATACTGATTTCAAGAAAAAAAAAAGAGAGTTGAAGTAAAGAAGAAAGATCGAAAAAAAAGCCCTTATTTATACAGATACCTTTCCATTGATTGCTGACTGACTAAGCATGAATGTCTATATCATACATGTTATTTTTAACCATGATCTAGTGAAAAGAAAATTTAAGTGTCCATTGTCTTGATCCAAACAAAGTTAAAGCTTTCACCTAAATAAGCTATGATGAAGTCATTCTGTTTAATAAACGGATCTTTAAGCAAATTGATTGGTGGCTTACCAACCGATTCAATCTCCATCCAGTCAATTTCGGTGCCAGTTGGCTATAGATAACTCATTAATGCATTTTATTCGATCGCTCTTTGTACCTGAATGACATATATGTCTAAACTATTGTGCTAATTCTGCATTGACCTTAATCAGCATTAATCTTCTGTAAAAGTATAAATACTACACTTTGAAACAGAGTAAGTTAATTTTTTTCTTCTTTTTTAACAAGTTAGATTTACATTATTTTGTAACACTCTATCAAATACAACAAAATGGCTCCTCAACGTCCTCAACCTACATAAAATCAACGCAGAAAGCCAGTCGGTCCTTTGATAAGTTTGCAACATGCTCGACTCTTTCAGGACAATGACGCCCTCCATTTAGAAGCCTCTCCTTCCCAAGAGCCTGCTGGAAATCATCAAGACATTGATTCCGATGTCGAGTCAGTTTTGGCCGACTGGGATCCTGTTGGTTTTGATGCTCAAGACTTTGATGATATCATGTCTGTTCCTGAACAAGCAGAAACTCCTGAGCCAATGGATGTTGATGACCAAGGTATTAATGTTGTATAGGAAAAAGTTTGTCTGATCCGCCACTAAAAGCGATTCATTTTTAGGTGAAACTGTCGATCCTTTTGACATTGACATTTCTCACAGTTCAAACCCTTTTACACCCTCCGAGATTCATAGCATCCGTTATCTCAAGGCCTGTAAGAGAAATGGCATCAGCATCAATACAAGCGATGAAATCAGAGATGTCTTCAATGAAGCTTTGCGCGAAACTGGCTGTATGATAATGATGAGATAGCTGTTGAAATGATGTATCTAACTAATCTTTTTAGATCTCGCACGCAAGCTTACTAGTTTGAGCACCACCGTCAATCTCATTAAGCGAGTTATCCGTTTCTCTCCTGTTGTTGAGCATGAAACTTGTAAAAAGGGATGCTACCTCTTTGATGCTGACGATGATCAAGAAATGACTCACTGTCCTGTGTGCAATGAACAGCGTAATTTTCGCAAGAGAACTTACATCAAGTATGTTTCAATTGCAAAGAAAATTGCGCAACTTCTGTCAGTCGATAAAAAGCGAGATGAATTGATGTATCGTCATCAAGTGTTTGAAGACGAACGCCTCCAAGACGATAGCGATTTGTTCGATTTGTACTGTGGCGGAGTATACGAGCAAATGAAGCAAGACCGGGCTTTCACTCTCCCCTTGGATCAAGGTGTTCTCTTGGCTATCGACGGATTCACTTCGCGCAAGTCGCATAAAGCCATGATGATAATCCATGTCATCTTGTTGAATTACGAACCAACGATCAGGTAAGTTGTTTGGCATATGACACTTGAATATAAACTTACATTGCTTATAATTAGATTCCAAGACAAAAACATGTTCCAGGCAGCAATCCTTTGCAGTGACAACAAGCCGGACATCAGAAGCTTCCTGCTTCCTATTGTCAAGGAATTCAAGAAGTTTGGTGAAGCCCCTATGAGGGTGCTTAAGAATGGAGACGAGGTATGCCGTGCTCATATGTACTTGGTGGGCATTACTTCTGATCTGATCGAAAGTCAAAAGTTACTTGACTTTGGTGGTAAGTATTTCTTGGTAACAATTAAGCAATTGTACTAAGGATGTCGTATAGGTCATGGTGCCTTCTATGGATGCAAGTCTTGTATCAGTAAGTATTTAACTTCATGATATTTTTTGAAATATACTAACTTGATTGATAGCATTTGGCAAACACCCTGACGAACCTGGCAAGAATGGGATGTACTATCCTTTGCGCGACCAGCCTATTAGAACGATGGCTAACTTGATGCTTGAAGATGAAGGTGTAAGTGCCAACTAAACTGATTGTTATGAATTATGATAATAACCTTGTCGATAGGATTCAGCCACTACCACTCAATATGGTATCAAATCCAGATCCATCTTCGCTGATCTTCCTAACTTCAAGTCTCCTTTTTTTGTTGCTCTCGATGAGTTTCATCTAGGCTCCAACATTGCTAAACTTGTGTATGAAATGCTCTCCTCCGAGTTCAATGACAAGTACAAGCATGTCAACAACAAAAACAATCACCCTTTCCAACTGCCAGCTAATGTAGGCGAGAAGATCTATAAGTCCTTGCAACTGTCCAAAAGGCACATCTCTCAGCACTTTACTGGTAGTTGGAAGCCATACAACCCTTGCGCAAAGTCCAAGTTGAGTGTATACCGTTCTGTTTGCTGGCTAGATGTACTTCGGTACACTTTCCACACATTACTGGCTCCTCACTTGTGTCCTCCTGCTGCTGCTGCTCTGAACAATGTTGTCTGTGGTATCACCTTGATGCTTCAACGACATTTGAGCTCTGAAGATATATGTGAGATGGAAAAGTAAGTATCCGGTTCTATTTAAATAACATGTCAATACTTATATAATCGCTTTATATTTGATAACGAAATAGGCATTTCAAGAAGTGGTTCTCTTACCTCGATGAGTGCATTGCACGCAAGACAATCTCTCTAACAGTATACCGCATCAACATGCACTTCCTCTCACATGTAGGCGATTACATCCGTTACTTTGGCCCCATGTCTTCAACAAGTGCGCGTTCAATGGAAAGATCAATTGGAATCTTGAAACGTACGATGAAGGCATCTAACAACGTGGCCGCTAACAACAACAACATTCTTGAAGTGGATGCTCTGTTGGATTATCTTGAGTTCTCTGGTAGTGTCAACTTTGACTTCAAACCTCAAACGGATGACACAACATACAAAGACCACCCTCAAGACCCAACTTACCCTCAACTCTGGGCTCCCTTCTTGAACAGCAACGTCAGCCTTGCCAACAAGAATAAGTCTGAAGTCATCAAAAATACATTCAGCATCGGCCAACTTGGTGTTGCCCTCTTCCACCTGCTGACTAGGGTAACTGGCAACAGAAATGTGGGTATTTCTGAACGCCAAAGGCAGTACAACATGACGATTGCTTCAAAGCTTTGGAAGGATGATGTAGTTTAATACTCATCTTTGTATAAAAACTTGGAATCGCAGACTGAAAAGTCCGGCTACTACGCGATGTTCCAGGTCAATGAAATGAACAAACAAAAGTAAGTTTTTTTTGTAGTAACGGTATTGAATGATGGTACTGACTCTAATACGATTATGGTTTTTAGTAAGCTGCACACTGTATGGTTTGTCTGTAAAATTCTCTGCTTCTTTGACTTCCTTGTTGATGATTCTGAAACCGGACAGCCTACACATCTCGTCTTGGGTGAAGTGTTTGAGGGTGCTAGTGACAAGCATGCTTTGAATGTGCCAAGGGTCAAAGAGACCATTTCTTCCAACCCAAAGTTTGTTGCCTTTGATGCTTCTGACCTCATCTCTCCTGTTAGCTTGCTACAAGAAGTAACGAGTATTCAAAGTGCCAGCAACTTTCAGGTCTCTCCTTGGTACAAAGTAATCCGCAAGGGTCCCCTCTTTCCCAACAACATTCACAAAACTGCTGGAATTGTTGGAAACTTGTTTCCTCACTTGTAAAAGCTTTTTTTTTCGCGTTATTTTTTTGTCTTGTCTTTTTTTTTTGTTATTTTTCTAACACCGTTCTTTTTCCTCGTCCAATAAAATCTATAATTTGATTTGTCTTAAGAATAACGTTTTATTTTCTATTCAAAAATGGAAGCACCGTACTACAATGAAAGAAATAAATTTTAAAGTAAGCCGATATTGTAGACATTCAACTTTTTAAGCCTGCAAGAGCAAGTCGACGGACATCGAATCATAAAAATTCGTATCACCACTCTGCTCAAAAAGGAAGAAAGTGTCCAAAATGCGTTTTTTTGGTCAAAAATAGTAATCGCACATTTATTCCTCCAAAAACTGTCACCCAAACTGCCTTTTTAGGATTTTTTGGCGGATAAAGGTTTACGAGGACGTCCAATCTGTTCTAGCACGTAAATACGTGGTCATTTTTTGATCGGTGCTATATGCTCTACTAGTCACTTGAAGATGTTTTTATCTTGATTATGGTAGGTTTTTACTCCATTTTGTAATATAATTTTCTTACCTATTGCAGCGTTATTAATTTCTTGAAGATAAGCCCAAACTGTCAACTTTGTGAAAGGAAATTATATTAACTATATAGTAGACGCTTTGTTTAATTCATATTGATAGGGTCTTCCATATCCGTTGCTTGTGAAACGGTAGTTTTACATTTATCTCGTTGTTAGAGTTTTATATTAGCTTTACTTTTGATACATTTAGTGCCATGAGCTTCTCTGATATCGCCTTCTCTATATCCAAACGCTTGTAGCCGTATCGTGCTGTCTCCTTCCCTCTCAGTTGTTTGAGATATCATTACCACTGTTCCGTGTCAGTGTCCATCTTTTAGACCTGCTCAAATTTCTCCCGTGAGCCGTACGAATGCTCCTAGGAAGCCCATATTAGTATTGTACATTCAGCCCCATCGGGGTAGATATTTTTTAAAATAAAAGCCAATCATTATAAACCATAAAACCCAATCAAAGTGCTATTTCTTACTATTTAAAAGGGATTATTTACCATATTGAGATTAAATCTAATGAGCACAAGCGTCCTAATTGAGATCAAAGTAATGAATACAAACATCCAAATTTATCTTTTTGTACTAGAAAATAAGGTTATAACTTTATTTGTTTCTGCAACGCGAAAGGGAGAAAGTGAAAAAACTCACTCCCTCGGGAGTTATCAGGGAGTGAGTTCAGGGGAGTAAAACGTCGATTTACTCCCCTATGAGTTAATCGGTGTGTTAATTGCGAAAGATTTCAATATAGACAATATTTAACGTATATTTTTCTCCTCCAAAGGCCAGAGTTGATATAGGTGCAGTGGTTAGGATTTTAATGTCTTCTGGTCTTATTACTCAAGAGAGAGCAACATAGAGTTGCCCGTGTGAGAAGACATGATCAGGTAGGTATAGACCTACTGAATCCAAAGTTTGGCTCTGAAACTTGTTAATAGTTCTAGCAAAAGCTGGACGGATTGGGAATTTACACCGTTTAAATTCAACATCAACTTGCTCAATGGTTGTAAGGATGTTGATTCTGGGGATGATGAAAGGCTTACCTTTGTGAGGGCCTGTTGCAACTTCAGCTTGAATTGAATGCGGCATGAAAGCCTTACAAACCAACCTGATGCCATTGCACACATCTTGAGAAGGGTAAAGATTTTTCAACATCATCGCAAGGGATCCAACTTTTAGTTTCAATCTCTAAGGTGGTATGCTACTACAGACAAAAGAATCAAGATATTCATGAGGAAACCTTAACGCATCATCTTCATTTAAAGCATCATGAATGCTCAAGTATTCGGTGTAGTCACCTGGAAACTTTTTAAATGAGAAATGTTGACTTTAGTATCGTTGGCGTTAGTTGGCGTTAGAATAGCCCTCAGTTTCAAGTTGTCAGGAAGGATGTCTGCTGCTCGTTCGAGATTGTTATACACATGCTTACAAAGATCAGAAAGGCTACTTCCAGGTAAAACCAAACTATCTGGGATGCACATAAAGCTTGTAGAAGCCAAGGCAGGATAAAACCTATTACCAATAGAAAGCAGAAAAGAAGATAATTTTTGTAATGTTTCAGCTAGGTTTGAGTCGTTAAAAGACATGGCGTATTGTACTCTCATATTATTAGTAGGTCTAAGAGCTTGTACATAACTACAAAGAGGTGAGGTCAAGATACTTACTTCCATGAATTTACCGATTAAAATTTGGGCACGGATTCATGAGTTAAATGTCTAATTTCTGTGTCAGCACGTAAAAATAAGAACAAAGTGGTCAAAACTCCGTTTCATAGCCCTAATATGGAAAGACACATCTGAAACCTTCTGCCCGCGTCTGTAGTTACACATCATATTCTTTTTTAACCATGAAATGAAAGCCCGCTGATTTTTGACGCTACTTTTTCACTTTGCATCACAAAGAAAATTGAGCTAAGTTCAGCTTCGTACTTATTCAACTACCTAAACACTTTTCGATTTCGACTATCATCTATCTGTTTCACCAATTTTACAAATTGAGTATTCATTTTTTATTTTTTTTAAAAACGTGGATGAAGTGGTACAGAAATTAGAGAAAAGGTAACTATTTGGCGGGGAATAAAGTGGTAGTTATACCTGCAGACCTGTGCATGTCTTTTGGAGAAACTGTACCTTTTTCAGTTACTTTTCTTCAGGGGGAGATGACCTCAGAGCCATTGCAATTCCTCACTACCTGAAGCAAACTCACTGGGCAGGCAAGGTCTCTTGCATCAGATGCTATATACTTGCTACCAGTAGTGCCAACTTCTTTGACTTCAGGTACATTAGGCAAAGAAGGAGATCTATTACCTTCTAAAACTTCACCCAGAACGAAACGCAAAGGCTTGCCTTCGGTTGACTTGTCCGAAAAAAGGCGAAGAAACAGACAATTCCACAAACATACCATACGATAGTATAGTTGCTGAAAGACAATACAGTAAATAATACGAATAATACCCAAGAAAACGGATAATAAACTTACTTTTGTTTGTTTTTCTGATTGACTTCGAACATAACATAGTAGGGTCCTTTTTCTTCGTGTTTCTTGCCTTGCTGATATCAAGAGACGATCTATACACCTAATCATCTTTCCACAACTTGGTCGAAAAAGTTACCTGGTACTTCATCTGCTTCAGCATCAATTTGGGCAGTGTGACTCCTTCAATTCTTGCCATCAAATTGAAGACTGCCTTGCCAAACGACTTGATATGGAACAGCCCTTCAACCCAGGTATCCGTGTTCGACTTGTAAATGCAGTAGTCTGGATGAGAGAAGAAGGGAGCCCATAATTGCGGAAGATTGTCAGCTTCAGGATGATCGCGGAAAAGTCGTGTCTTCTTTTTCGTCGTCCCAAAATAGTCAAGTCAACCAACGCCGAGAAATCCACGAAATCCATGAGCGCATTTGTTTCGACAACTGTTGTTGTTGTAGGCTGCTACGTTATTGGAGGCCTTCATCGAGCGTTTCAACACACCAATTGACCGTTCCATTGATCTTGCGCTAGTGGCAGGCATTGGACCCAAGTAACGAATGTAGTCACCCACATGCGAGAGAAGGTGCATGTTGATACGATAAACAGTCTTGGATAAAGTTTTCGCAACGATGCATCTATCGAGGAAGACGAACCAATGTTCAAAATCCCTAACAAAGAAGTCATAGCGTTAGTAAAATGAAACATACTTTAGGTTAAAGTGTACTTACTTCTCCATCTCTTTGATATCTGCCTCATCCAGGTTTCGTAGACAGCATTGTGGTAATACCACGAATCAACAGCAGCTAAAGCCTTTGCAGCAACATCACTAAGATAAGGAGCCATCCAAAGTATGGAAGGTGTATCTGATCATGTCGAGCCAACAAACAGATCGATATGCCGTAGGGCTTGGTTTTGGAGCACAAGTTGTAAGGAAGCCAACTGCCATGGAAGTGCTGCGAAACGTGAGCTTCACTCAACCCAAGCGGTTTCTCAGTAGAGGCACCAGCATCACCAGGAATTTTAAAAGGGTAGCTACCTTCGTTGCCTTTGTACATATATTTTTCACAAAAAGAGGGAGACAAAATTTCATACAGTAGTTTTGCAACATTAGAAGCGAGATGAAACTTGTCCAGTGCAACAAAAAAAGGCGATTTAAAGGTGGAAAGATTACCGATGATTAAAGGTGCCTTGACACCGAAGCGTTCATCAACAAAATCCTAACAACTACAGGTTAGATTGATATGCAAAATATACTACTCTAGTACTTACTTCAGTCTTCATCATTAAACTTGCAACAATTCTTTCAGGCTGGTTGCGCAGAGGGTAATACATGCCACCCTTACACTCATAATCAGGGTGCTGTCCTTTTGCTATCAGAAATGTGCAAGTGAATAAATTTGAAAATATCATGAACTGTAATATCACTTACTGAGGCAATATTTGCAACCATACCACGAACCATGACCTATATCAAAAGGTAACAATTATTACTGCGACCTATTGTGTCATATCTTACATATATAGTTCTTACCATCAAAGTCAACTAGCTTGTTGCTTTCGACCAAGTCGGAGGTGACGCAGACAAGATGCATGTGTGCAAGAACCGGATCATTAGGACCAGATGTAATCCTCATAAAATCTTGTCATGCAACTCAAATTCTTTTATTATGAGCGCAGAAAACTTTTGATGTCACGCTTTCCATCAATACATAAAATAGCTGCTTCAAACATATTTCTTTCAAGAAGCTATGGCAGAAAAATGTGAGTGCTTCATCTCCAAACAATGCTCACTTCACTTACCGGATCACAGGAGTATAATTCAAGAGGATGACATGGATAATCATCATTGACTTGGATGACTTTCTAGAGGTAAAGCCATTGATAGCAAGCAAAACACCTTTTTCGAGTGAAAGAGTGAACTTATTATTTTGCTTCATATCTTGAGAGAATTCATCTCAAAAGATATCAAAATACTCGCCTTGATGATCTGCTTCTTGGCCAAATGTTTCATTGCAGTATTCAAGCTTTTGACGCTTGTTATGGACTGCCAAAAACTGAGCAATCTTCTTGGCAATCGAAACATACTGGACGTAGGTTTTCTTGCTTACATTACGAGACTCCTTGCAGACAGGGCATTGCATTCTGTCAGAATTGTCATCGGAATCATAAAAATAGCAAACCTTTTTACAAACTTCGTGCTGGACAACAGGTGAGAACTCAATAGTGCGTTTGATGAGAGCTAGCGTTGCATTAATGCTTGCAATCTTGGCTGTAACTGTCTCGTAAAGGTATTATAAATATGATCACTACTAAAAAAGCAATTGTCCTTACCTCCACATTTCTTCAAATAATAGTTAAAGGATTTTTGAAACTGGGTAGTACCATTGACATTTTGGCCGGTCTTTCTACAAGTGTTTAAGAGTAGAATGTCGTCCGATTCAGTAGGTGTGAACAAATTGACGGGAACTTGGACATTCATGTCAATTGCAGAGGGTACTTCGGGCATGACATCTCCCGAAAAGTAGGTGTTTATTAATATCAGCACATCTGATATTTAGTTCGTTAATTATTTTGATCATCCAAATCCATAGGATCATTTTGGTCAGCCATATGAATGTCATCCCAAAGAAGCTCATCACCGGTCACCTCAAACGCATCAAAAGCAGACTCCAGAACTTCTTGATCATAATGTGGAAGATCCATGTAAGCACGCTCTTTTTGAGCAGGACCAAACATTTGAGTGCCTATGGAAACAAGTTCGTTTTCAGTTGTTTCGCTTATGGCAGAACCCACAGAGCTAATGTTTCTTGAAGGACCTTCATTAGACATCGATCTAGACAACTAGACCAACAATGGATTGACAGAGTTAGGACGGAAGCGTCTTTGGCGAGGAGTACGGTCAGCAGGAGACATGTTTAATAGGATTATTCAAGTTGAGAAGAATGTAGTACCAGAGACAAATGTATTTGAATGGAGGCAATCATGAAAAAAAAACTCTCCATTTATGCATGATTGTCATTGTATTATTAACATGATTTCCACATGCGGCAGTTTGATGTCTAACTTTTTTCAGGACCAGCTATGTCAGGTGTTGTACAGTTATCACTCAGGGACATATTCGACGTCAAGCCCGAAATAGACGTGCAAAGAGTGATTATTTGTGATGATGATTCGCTATATATGGCAGTACGCTACAGTCGAACCTCGATTTAGTAATATATTAAAATTTTCAAAATCATATTACTATATCAAATATTTGATTTAGTAATATTACATAATAGTAATATTTTAAACTCAACAGCAGTCGCTTTCCAAATAAGGAAACTATGCACTACTGTAAGATTTGTGGGAAGGATTTGTTTCAAAATTCAGAGAAAAATAAGGGAGGAGGGTTTATGACACAGCACACTCGTATTAAAATAGATCTCGTAAGACTTATAGAGAGTGATAATTTACGTAGTTTTAGTAAAGAGACCTGTAAAGGCTCAAGGACTTCGTAATGAACTGTTAAAGGTTTATTTAATTGGGTCTAACTGTTTGAGTGAAGTAACTTATTTACGATCTAGCGCGGTAAAGTTACAAGGAACAGAAGAAATTGTTATCACTTAAGAACTGGAGGGTTCAAAGATAATCAAGATGTTTTTAGACGTTTTTATTTAGTGGGTCACTCGACTTTAGTTAACGAATATAACTTATATTTCGAAGAGTCGAACAAACAGATACTTAGTTAAAATAACTTCAAGGAATCGATCAGATAGGTAGAGTTATTAAAGGTATCTCTTTTGATAGTGAAAATAATGTATCTAAACAACTTCGGGCAGACAGTTGTATTCAGAAAGGTCAATTTTTAAAATCAAAGGGTAAGATAAAGTTGTTTATTGAAATATCATTTTTGGGGTTATTTATACGAATGATGTTTTTCAAGTCACACTGGGGTGTTACATGCCCTCGGAGTGGGGGAAAGTAAGTCCCTTACGGTTTTTCTTGCTTAATGGATACTGTTGTTTATGATATAGGAGGACCTCTTTGAAAATACTATTGAAATGATGTTGGTTGGAAAAAGAAGATTGGTAGCGGCTTTTGTATGCGGAAGGAAAAGCGATTGATGGAGTCTTTGTCGGATTGACCTGAGTAGCACTGATAGTGATAAAGCGTTTTCTTATTTTTCTTTCTTGTCTACGGAGAGTGATTAATTGAGTGTGTAATGTTTGTAGTTGAGATAAAAGAGAATAGTCAAGGGGGACATCAGAGGGCATTGCAGAGGTCTTGTCACTGTTGAGGGGGAGGCATGTAAGTTCGAAATCGAACAGCTCGTCCAGTAGTGGTTCCGGTAAGTTCATTTGGATAAGTGGAAAGAAAGCCGTTGGTTTGTAAGTTGGGAGACTTATAAATCTTCAACTTATTCCCATGAACATGTCGTGGTAATACTTGTCCTTGTGTGGTTTTGAGGAGATAGGTCCCATTGTTGAATCCTTGTTGTACGATGTATGGACCAGTGTAACGGTCTTGGATCTTTGCTCCTAGATCCTCTGCTACCGCGTCATCATACCATAGAACTAGGTCTCCTGTTTGGAATGGAGGTTTGCCTTCCTGTTTTCCCTTCAGTTTTTTAAGAGTCATCTTTTGTTGTTGTGCTTGGGCTTTCAGGAGATAATCATGGGCTTGTTTTCTAGATTGTTGTAGTGTTCTTGTTGTGTGTGTGAATATTCGAAGAATTTCATCGTACGAGATTTCGTCTAAGAATTGTATGTCAGGTTGAACATTATTATCTGCTGGAGTGCGAGGATAATAGCCGTAGAGAAGTTCGAAAGGAGATTTTCGGGTGGAGGCTTGTACAATTGTTCTATAGGAATACAGCATTGGTTGTAGGTACAAATGCCAATCAGC
Source organism: Choanephora cucurbitarum (assembly GCA_025331435.1). Classification (NCBI taxonomy): domain Eukaryota; kingdom Fungi; phylum Mucoromycota; class Mucoromycetes; order Mucorales; family Choanephoraceae; genus Choanephora; species Choanephora cucurbitarum. Next base: position 2,084 of record JAIWNI010000186.1, on the reverse strand, counting down.
TTTTTCTTCGTTAGGGAGCATCATCAGACATCCCCCTAGAGTTCGATTGAACCGTTCCACCAGGCCATTTCCTTGTGGATGATAAGCAGAGGAGTACCGATGTTTGATTTTGAATTGTTCACATAGAGTATCTATCAGCAAATTCCTAAACGGCGAGCCATTGTCAGTGATGAGTGTGTGTGGTGTGGAATGTCGACATATTATGTCCTCAACAAAGAAGTTGTAGACCTCGATAGAGTTGGCGTGTATTAGAGCACGGGCTTCGGTCCACTTAGTGAAATAATCGATTGCAACTATAATATAACGATGTCCTCCTCGCGAAGAAGATACATGTTTTATGTCCATTGATAGAAGAGAGAACGGCTGAGTGGGCACAGGGACTGAATGAGGCTGTTCTTGTAGAGTTTCTTTTCCTTTTCTTTGGCAATGATCACAAGAGGAAACCCAGGTTTGTATATCTTTTCTTATAGCGGGCCAATAATATTTTCGGGTGATTTTGTCGAGAGTATTTTGATATCCAAAATGACCACCAAGAGGATGATTGTGATTGAGTTGAAATATTAATTGAGCTTCTGGAGGTAACAGCACTTGTCGCATTGGTGATTTGAGGTATAGCTTTTGTTTGTCTTCGAAATAATGTGGACGTGTCTTAAGTAATTGTTGTTGTTGCTCGGGAGTTATTCTAGGAGGGAATTCTAGAGTTTGTAAGTAGTAAATGAGATTATTGTATAAGACCGGGTCCATAAAAGTAGAGAGAGAGATAAAAGAGATGAAAAAGAAATCAACAGAAATGGCCAGAAAGGGGAAAAAGACAAAGATGAAAAGAAAAGAAAGAAGATACAAGAATGACAAGGAGAAAGAAATAAAAGAATTAGAAAAAGTAATAGAAAAAGAAATAGAAAAAGAAATAGAAAAAGAAATAGAAAAAGAAATAGAAAAAGAAAATAATGGAAAAAAAAATTAGAAAAAGAAGAAAGGAAAAGAAGTAGAGATAGCAGTGTATTTATGGGCGAAAGTATGTCCCGTTTTATAGGTCTCTGCGATCGATAACTAGTTTTACGACAATTGCGGTCGATAACTAGTTTAATAGCCCAGACGGCTCAGAAAGTCGGCGTTGTTGTTGATTCTTCCAGGTTTGTACTTGACTTCAAATGTGTATTCACTAAGGATGGCCTGCCAGCGGGCTATTATACCGGTAGTTTCCTTCGAGTTTAAAAGTCCTTTCAGGGCGGAGTGGTCGGTTTCTACAACGAATTGGGATCCTAACAAGTATGGACGGAGTAATTTGACGGCCCATACAACAGCAAGACATTCTAGTTTGGACACACCATAGTTTTCCTCGGCACCTTTTAAGCCTCTACTGGCGTATAGAATAACATGCTCTCTACCGTCAGATCCCAGCTGAGCAAGTACACAGCCAAGCCCTTTTCGAGACGCATCTGTTTGTAATATGAACGGACGAGTAAAATCAGGTCGAGCAAGGACAGGGGGAGTAGTCAAAAGTTCTTTTAATTTGTTAAAAGCCTCTTCAGCTTCTTCATCCCACTTCTTAACGTTTCCAGTTGTTTTGGTTAAATTATGTAAAGGTCGGGCAATTTTTGCAAAGTTGTGACAAAATTTTCGATAGTAAGACGCGAGGGCGACAAAACTTTTTACTTCTGTTACAGTCTGGGGCCTAGGGAACTGTTGTATCTTTTCTATTTTGGCCGGATCAGCTTGAATACCTTGCTTCGTTATAACGTGTCCCAGAAACTTAAGTTTTTCTTTGAAGAAAAAACATTTAGATGGATTGAGCATCAATTTTGCACGAGATACACAGCGGAAGACACTGTCCAGATCCTTGAGATGTTGATCTTCATTGGGAGAGAAAACATTTTGATCATCCAAGTAGGATACAATACATTTGTTGAGAAGTGGCTGAAAGCAAATGTCCATTAACTTCTGATACGTCGATGGAGAACAAGATAGACCCATAGGCATCATTTTATAAGCATAAACACCATATTTACAAATAAAGCCTGTTTTATCTATAGAGTTAGGATGCATGGGAATCTGATGAAATGCGGCTCGCATATCCAAAGCAG
>JAIWNI010000185.1:0-30329 GCA_025331435.1 Choanephora cucurbitarum | reverse complement strand
TTCGATGGTGGGCTATAATCTCAGGATTTTGAGAACATGACATGAAAAAAGGTAGAGCTTGAAAGAGGAGTGGTTTCAATCGTATTGTAGAATTAAGCCATTACGCATTCTGTTGGTGTTCTTCTCTGCAAACGATTTTTAAATTGATATAAAGAGAGAAACGAGAAGTGATGGGGAAACAGAGATACATTCCCTTCAAAACACCCAAGTCTTTGTAGGGCAATGCCTTGACAGACAAAGTTATGACATCTCTACTCTCTGATAAAAGCATTCTTTCTTGACTCGGCAACACCAGGTAGTTAACAGCTTTTTTTTAGCCTAATAGCTATTCTTTTGTTTTAGCACCTTATTGATAATGATAAATAGTTACTTGATCTTGTAAATCTCTTCAAAGAATCTCCTGCCTCAGAAGGTCGCATTCTAGAGTTGGAGAATAATACTTACAACAAAACAACAATGCCACTACAGAAGAAGAATTACGGCCTTAATAGCTGTTTTTAGAGCAACTTTCTATTCGAATACTCAAGCTGCAACATGTGAAGGTAAAGGTCAGTTATCGAACAAATTTGATTTGAGGTATAACTGACCATTCGAACAGAGAAAACCTCAGATTTGAATCCCAAAAAAATCAAACGTCTGCATAATGATAGCCAATGTAGTTTCTCCCTACATGTCATTGACCGAGACGTCGAAAGTTCTTTCAATATAACATTCCTTTCTTCTTGATGGCAAACATTATCTTTCATGCTTTTGAACGGACAAAGCAAGCAGTCTTTCTTTACCCTTCCCAGCTGAATGCTTTACATTTTGATTTACTATCTCTTTTTAGTCTCTTTGTGTAACTAATACCAAAACAAATCCACTAAATGTTTATGATTTCAACGCTACGAATTTTCAATTCTGAGGTCGAAATGAATTCTCCCAGAATTGCATGAGATCCTCAGACAAGAATGTGTACTATGGCATGCTTACGACTATCTTGATGGAAAATGCTTCTCTCCTCTCTCCGTCTTCCTCAACAGATATTGGCTTGCTCCTAGACCAAGAGAAGGCGTATGATCGAGTTAACCTGCAGTTCCTCCAAACTCTCCTCACATCTCTCGCTTTCCCACCTCCTCTGATCCACTCAATCATCACTCTTTTCGGCCAAAACAAAATCCAGATAAATTTGAATGGACACCTTGCGCCTACTCTAGTCCCTAAACTACGTGGTTTAAAGCAAGGAGATCCACTCTCTTGTACTTGTACAACTTTGCCTTAGAACCACTTCTGCGCGCCCTATTACAAGACCCATCCTTCAATGGCTATTCCTTTAGGCATCGCACTGCTGGCACCACCTTGCTTCCCAATATCAAGTTGCTGAGTTACGCGGACGACACTCTTGTATTTCTCCGAGATCGCAGCGATTTAACTTGCCTCTTGTCTCATTTAGACTTGTACTGTGCAGCATCTAATGCAAAAATTAACTTCCACAAGGTCCGAGCTTTCTCCCTCTCTGGCAGACAAATCGATGAGTACTGGCTCTCTTCTTTACAATCGATTCAGATTTCTAAGGTTTGGACTACTCACGACCCCTCCCCTCTCATCTACTTGGGCTTCCCTCTTATCCAATCGAAAGCTCAACGAGACCTCTTCCTTGCGGAATTTTTATTTTGCCTGAAGAGAGACGCCGACTTGCACTCTTGTCGTTCCCTCTCCGTCTTGGGTCGGGCTACCGTTATCAATTCCCTCATACTTTCTAAGTGCTGGTTCCTGTTTCGCGTACTTCCCATTCCCAAATCGACCTTGCAAACATTACGCTCATTAGTATCCTCGTTCATAAATCGCCGCATCTTCCCCCGACTTGGTTGGCATGTTTTGACAGCCTCAAAGAAATTTGGTGGTCTAGGGCTTTTGGATCCTGAACTACAGCAGTCCGCCCTCTACTATCGATGGCTTGACCCTCTTCTTTTCCCCCGCACAGACCACTCTGTAGTGCATGACTTTCTTCATGCCCATCTCAGCAACGCCTTCCACACTTCCCAGCCACTCGTCGGTCTCCTTTTCCCTCGAGCTCGGCCTAATGTTACCCCTGGCACAAGCCTGACTACTACCTCATTGGTCTGTCGTGTGATGGACCTCATACCTCGTCGCCAGTTCACTTACATTCCCAACCCTCTTGAATGCCTAGTCCTACCACTTCGAGCTGTTGCGATTCCCAGTACAACGTTTCGCATGTCTCCCATCCTCCGCGATGCCCTGGTTTCCGACTTGTACCGTTATCACCCTCTTGGCCACTATCTAACACCCATCCCTAGAGAAGACCTCCCTGTACCTATCCGCACGGTCAGTGGTAAGCTTCACCGAGCCTTGGCCAACAATACTTGCCTATTAGAACCAGTTTTCTCTCAATGCTTGACCCGCTCTTCTTTGAACCTCTACAACCCTTTTCATGTACCTGTAATCCGTCGCTCCCTGGACCTCTTTGCCTTCAAACACAGGCTTTTTATTCGCGAGGATGACCAACATTTTGCCTCTGCCAAATCAGCGTCCAGAGCTTTCCGCCATTTGGTCACTTTGCACTCGAGCAGCCGCCTCCTCCTCTTACCTCACATGACCTCAGCCTCATGGAAACGCTTCTGGGCTCTCGCTCTCTCAACCATTCAGCGGAACACTATCTTTCGTCTCGTTTTCCAAAAAATCCCCACACGCCATTTCCTTTCTCGCTCCCTCAACTCGCCACCGAGCTGCCTCCTCTGTTCTGATATCGAGGACATTTTCCACTTTTTCTTTCGATGCCCACAAAAGTTTCTCTTCTGGGACCATCTTATCCGTGAATTTCTGTGGCCTGATACGACTATTGATCTTATCTTCTCTGCACTCTCCACCCTGAATTTCTCCAACATTCGTTGTTTGCCTTCCTCTCGTGTTGAAGCAAGCTACCTTCTCATCATCGCCCTATCCGAAGTTTGGCGTGCTCATTGGCTCTTCGTCTTCAATGACACTGCCTTCGTGTATACCGCAGTTCTTCAGCAAACTCGCTGGCAAGTCGAGCGCCCCTCGCCGAGCGCTCGTTCCTCTCTGACTCTGCTAATTTTTAGTAGTTATCCTTTCCTACTCACAACTCCATCGATACTTTTACAAAAATAAGTTTATTTCTTTTACCTCCTAATTGTTGAGGGTGCCGTATAAAACCTGTGTACCCGGAGTTTGAATAGTACTGATCAAGCCACAGAGTCAGAAATCTAATATATACTGAAATAACAGATTAAATAAAAGTACTGACGTCACGTTTTTTTTTTTTTGGTTTCCCCTTAATTTCAAATTTTTTATTACTCTTTCTTCAAAAGCTTATATTCTTTCCGTTACTATGAGCAACCCTCTTACATCCGTACAAACTAAAGAATGCACTACATGTGGTGCAACATTTCAACACAATACTTTTGTTACTTGCGATATCTGTCGTGTAAGATTTGAGCTAGAGTTAAGCAGCAAATTATCTCACTAACTTGATTTATTTCATAGGAACGTAGACAACGAACTTTGAGAAACAACAGCCGTGTAACTAATGCCAATGAAACTAGATCTCGAGGCCGAAGAACTCAATTGCCTGCAGCCTATATTTCTGAGCTCTCTCGCCTCCAGCCATTCGATTTAGGTTTAATGGATCAAGTTTGCGACAAATGTGGTGCTAAGCACTGGAAGGCCGAGTTACCTTCCAACTCAACCAAAAATAATGTTTTTTGGATGTCGTGTTGCAAGGCTGGTGCTGTCAAAGTAGATTTGCTGAAAGATCCTCCCTCATTTATGAAGGGATTGTATGAGGATGTTACTTCCCGCGGACAGCATTTCAAAAATAATTTGAGACGCTTTAATGCTGCTTTCGCTTTCACTTCTTTGCGTTGTGAAGTTAGCAACAGCAACCTTACCAACATGCCCTTCCAAATTCATGGCCAAATGTACCACACTCAAGGGCCAATTTCCGCTGAGAATAACAATCAGGCTAGATATGCACAACTCTATATCTTTGACCCTGAATACGCAGCATCAATTCGAGCTGCAAACAATGAGGACTTGGACAATGAGCTAATCCAAGGATTGTCTACAGAGCTTCATCAATGCAATCCTTATGTAGGACTTTATAAGACTGCACATGAGCTTCTTGAAGGTACAACCGAAGAACAGTCTTTCATTCGTGTATACCCATCGTTGAAGATGGAATTAGTGGCTGGCAAAGATAGACGAACTGAGAATGTGCCTACAGCCAGTGAGGTAGCTGCTATTTTGCCAAATGAGAGCTCCTCTGATAGTTTCAGAGTAATTCGAATTTATCTTCGACATTCTGAGGGAGAGTTTTCTTTTTCCACTATCTCACAAACACATGCGTTGTATATGCCTTTGCATTACACATTGCTGTTTCCAATGGGAGATTTGGGCTGGAACTGGGGTCTAAGATTGGATGGTCAAGACAGTCGCCTCACACAAAGAGCATACTACAGGTTCCGACTTCATCAAAGACATCAAGAATTTCCTACTTTGTTTTACGCAAAAAGACTTTTCCAGCAATATTTGGTTGATGTTTGGGCCATCTGCGATCAAACGAAATTAGACTGGATCAAAACGCATCAATCAAATATTCGTGCTGACCTCTACAATGGTGTGCAAGATGCGCTTATCTCTGAGGATGTGGATGCTACTTCTTTGGGCAAACGCTTCATCTTGCCAAGTTCTTATACAGGCGGAGCAAGATTTATGGCTAAGCAATACCAAGACTCAATGGCTATTGTTCGTTATTTCGGAAAGCCTTCTTTGTTCATCACATTCACAGCTAATCCTCGCTGGATTGAGATCCAAAGAGAATTGTTACCTGGTCAAAATGCATCTGACCGACCAGATTTGGTAGCCAGAGTGTTTGATTTGAAAGTGAAAGAACTGTTGAAAGATTTGAAAGTGAAGAATGTGTTTGGCACTTATAAGGGATTGGTTCGAACAATAGAGTATCAAAAAAGAGGTCTTCCTCATCTTCATTTGCTTCTGTTTTTGGATTCGTCCCACGCCATCCATTCCGCTGACGAAATTGACCGGATCATCTCGGCTGAGATCCCTTCGAAGGAAAGTGATCCTGAGCTTTATGAAATAGTTACCAAAAACATGGTTCATGGGCCTTGCGATAACTTGAATCCAAAGTCTCCATGTATGGTCAAAGATGCAAATGGAGTCTTGAAATGCTCTAAGAGATTTCCCAAGACATTTACTGAGCAAACTGTCATCTCTGATGATGGCTATCCTTTGTATAAAAGAACAAGGTCTATTGATCCAAGCACGCAGTATTCCATCCGCAATCCTTTGGGACAAGGTAATGGATCTGTTGTCATTGATAATAGATGGATTGTACCATACAACCCATACCTATCAAAAAAGTTCAAAGCGCATATTAATGTTGAATGCTGCCAAAGCGTAAAAGCCATCAAGTATATAAACAAATACGTTTATAAAGGATCGGATAGAACGACGCTGAAATTGAGCGATACTGAGAACGAGATTGAAAGACATCTCCAAGGTCGCTACATCGGTCCCACGGTAGCTTTTGCTCGCATTTTTGAGTACAAAATTCACGAAGAAGATCCAACAGTTACGCTGTTAGCATTACGTCTACCTAATCAGCAGCCAGTTTATTTGCCTGAAGATGCTACTCCATTTGAGCTTGAACACACACTTGCGAATAGTCGTACTATGCTAATGGCATACTTTGCTTATTACCAAAACAATCCAACTGCTTAAAAATATCTGTATCAAGACTTTCCGCAGTATTTTATTTGGGATAAGAAAGATAGAGTGTGGAAGCATCGACAAAGAGGATTTGCAATTGGTAGAGTACCATATTGTAGTCCACAATCTGGTGAAAGGTTCTACCTTCGATTGCTATTGACAAATGTAGCTGGATCAAAGTCTTTTGAAGAGCTTCAAACTGTAGATGGCATGCAGTGTGAAACGTTCATGCAAGCTTGCTTAAAGCTTCATTTGATAGAAGATGACCAGGAATGGAACCATTGCTTTAATGAGGCTGTCATGTTTTCAACTGGCAGTTCTCTTCGCAACCTGTTCGTCACTGCTTTGACTTTTGGTCAATTGATTGACCCTGCATTGCTTTGGGAAGAATACTGTGTCAACATCTGTGATGATTTAGCCCATAAGCTACAAACTCTGTTTCCGGGCCAACTTCACGAAAAGTATACAGTAACTGATGACAGCCTGTTTTACAAAGGTCAATCTGAATGGGATTATGGCTTATTCCTGTTGGATGAAAAGCTCGGCCGCCTTGGTTCCTCTTTAGAGACATGTCACATGCCATCATACAAGAATGATTGGACTAATGATCTCGATGTACTGGCCAATTCACAAAGAGCATCATCAAACAGATTGATAAATGAACAACTTGCGTATGATGTCGAATTTGAAAAAGCAGCTTATGAATCAAAATATGCTCTTTTTAACCAAAACCAAAAGAATGCTTTTGATACTATTGTGAATGGCATTGAGCATTCTGTAACAGACAGTACAATTTCATCTGACTCTCAAAACGTTTGCTATTTTCTTCATGGTCCAGCAGGTACTGGTAAAACATTTGTCTATAATGCTCTTTGCAACTACTTTCGTAGTCAAGAAAAAATTGTTCTGTGCGTTGCTTCTTCTGGTATTGCTTCTTTGCTTCTTTCTGGTGGACGTACGTCTCATTTCAGATTTAAGATACCTATAACAATCAACGAGACCTCTCTCTGTTATATAAACAAGAAAGGTCAACTAGCTGATTTGTTAAGAAGAACAACCTTGATTATCTGGGATGAGGTTCCAATGCAAAACAAACTTTGTTTTGAAGCCGTTGATAGAAGCCTGAAAGATGTATGTGGTAACGAAAAGCTGTTTGGTGGTATACCTGTTATATTGGGTGGAGATTTCGCTCAAATCCCTCCGGTTATTAAAAATGGTAATCGTGCAATGATTGTTGATGCTTCAATCAAAAATTCGTACATTTGGTCAAGAATAACTGTTATGCAGCTTCGAATCAACATGCGTGTCCGAGGAACATCCTCTAACGATGCTCATTTTAAGAAATGGCTAGATTTGATTACGCATCATACAAGTTTTCAGAATCAAAACATCTCTTTTCCGGACTACATATCGCAAACGCTTTCACTTGAAGAGCTGATTTCCAAGATATATCCTAAACAAAGCAATGGCTCTTTTTTTTGGGCTTTGCAGGAAATAAGGTTTCATTGTGTTACACAATACCCCTTCTTTTCGCATCATAAAAAAATGGATCCTTTATCTTTCATAAAAAGGGCGGGTGGAGGTGCAAAGAAGAAACAGAATCTAATATGAACCAGCTATACCTATAGTTTACAACTATTATCGCAAAGCGATATTTCAATGTAACATATTGAAAAACAAAAGTGCTCATACTATGAGTAATTTCCAAAAAGGGAAAAGTGACAGAAGAGCAAAGAATCGATCGAAGAAAAAAGGTTGCAAGCCATATGGACATTCAGTGTACTCAGAGAGAGCAAAGAAGAGGCGGCAATCTGTTTGCTTTACTCTGAGAGGAAGATGAAGAGATCTGTAAAGGTGTATTGAGATGATGTGTAGATGAGTTAGTTCCTTGAAGTCATTGCAAACTGTTTGACATTTATGCTCGACAGACTCCGTGGAGCTAAAGTGTTTATGGCTTAGTAAAGGTTGCTTTCTTGACAGATAAATTGCTCTTCAAAGCAATTTATATGGCATAATGCTTAAGAGGAAGCTGAGCCATGGTATATTCTTGCTTTGTGTTGAGATGAGGTCTTGCAAGCTCAGCTGGACTGGATCCGAGCATACTTGATTAGGAAGAATGTATATGGTAGTGTGACAATTGGACCCAATAGATTCATAGCATGTAGGAATGATGCACGCAATCTCAATGAAATACTGTTGAAGCAGGCTAGTTTCTTCACAAACAATATCTCCGTTATCAGCAGATTACAAAGTACTCACGGTAAGGAAGAACAAATAAACGCCCTGGCTTGAAACAACTTATGAGTGAGTCTTGTAAGGATTTGGTTAATAAAATAAAAACAGCGTACTTGTATATTTGACTGACAAGTGTCTGGTTGTAAGTGGTTAGAGTGCGAGCAGAGCCAATTTCTCTTTTTGATTGATTTCACTTCTATAACTATCTGTTTAAGAACGCCAGAAAGATAAACCGTAATGAAATAGCCAATCAGAGACTAATTTCCAAACTTTCACAAGACTGGATTGCATGTGAAGAGATTAGTACTAAAATAACACGCGGCCGCATATACTCTCTCCTTTCTTCCTTTCTTTCTTTTTCTTTTTTCATCATCAATTATGTTTCATAAGCAATTACCTAGACTAGTTAGTGGTCACTATCGATCATTTTCTACCAGTGCTTTGCGTTTCAAAGAATTCAACATTATTACGGTCATTGGTGCCGGATTGATGGGTTCAGGTATCGCTCAGGTAGCTGCTCAAGCCAATTGCAGTGTTACTGTAGTAGACACTTCAGACGCGTCTCTTGAAAACGGAAAGACTATTATCTCCAAGTCTCTTCAACGCGTTGCTCGCAAAAAATTTGCTGATAGCGAAGACCAACAAAAAGAGTACATTTCTAAAGTACTTGGGAACATTCATCTTACTACTGATGCAAACGCATCAGTTAGAAATGCAGATTTGGTGGTGGAAGCTATTGTAGAGAATATTGGGACTAAGCATAAGCTCTTTGAGGGCATGGATCGATCTGCCCCTCAACACACTATCTTTTGTTCAAACACATCATCGCTATCCATCAAATCGATTGCTGATGCTACCAGCCCTGAACGCCAAAAACGATTTGCTGGGCTACATTTTTTTAATCCTGTGCCTGCTATGAAGTTAGTTGAAATTGTAAGGACTGACCAGGTATCAAGAGAGGTACTTGAGGATTTGAATGATTTTGCCAAAAAAATCGGAAAGACACCAGTTGCGTGTAAAGATACACCTGGGTAAATTTGAAGAAGCTATTTTATCCATATCGTCCAATACAAGCTGATTTGAAATTATATAGGTTCATTGTCAACCGACTTTTAGTGCCTTACATGATGGAAGCATTCCGTATTGTTGATCGAGGAGAAGCCTCTATTCCAGATATTGATACTGCTATGAAACTAGGTGCTGGTATGCCTATGGGCCCACTTGAACTTGCTGATGTAAGTAGAGTGTGTTTAATTTGATCTTCTTTAAAACTGATACATGTCTCACGAAAGTTAGTTGGATTGGATACCATGAAATCAATTGTCGATGGTTGGGCTGACAAGAATGCACTTGATCCCTCAATTACACAGTCGTCTCCTACCCTTGAAGAGCTTTGTGCTATAGGCAACTTTGGCCGCAAAAGCGGAAAGGGATTTTATGATTATTCAAAGCAATAAACGCCAGTATTTATTATTTAGTTATACACAACTACGGCATATTTTCCACTGAAACGCCATTCATCTCTGCTAGCTTTGCTTTCGATTTCTTTTTTTGTCTCTTCAGTCAGTCCTACAATGGGGTCTGCCTTGTTGGTACGCAAGCTGACAATGTTTGTGAACTTTTCGGCCATGGAAGGACCAATGGCTTCTCTGAAAGGAGTTGTCACTGGCCAGTCGCAATCAAAGACCAGTTTTCTGAAGTTCAAATCACCTTTAAAGATTACCAGTTTGGATTGAGTAGCAAGGTCTTGGAAGAGTTCAGGTGCAACTGATTCCATATACCAATAGGCATGTCCTGTACACCAAAAATCATCTGAGCGAATTTCAAGTTGGCCAGTAGCCACATAGTCCTTCCAACGCTTAACCATCACCTCTAAAGCTTGGAAATCCTCTTCTGATCGATCTTCTCTATGAGGAAAGAAATCACGGTCCAAGCAATGATCAAACATCAAAGGCATGTCCTTGGGCATAACATCAGATACAAACCAAGGGATTGTCTTACAGTTGAAGACTACTTTGCCTGCTTTCTTTGTTTGCAACAACCAGTCAGCAAAAATCATGTCAACATAAACTTCAAAGCCAGAGTTATCTAAGACAAAATCAACACGGTCATTGTCTAGCGTCTTGATCTTTTGCCACAACTTCTCAGTGTCGTCTGCCAAGATAAACTTGCGGCGCTCTGCCAAACGATCTTGCTCTACAGCCTGCAAGCGATGAATATCTTCTTGAGACATGTTGGTCAATAAACTCAGGTCTGTTGCATTTCCCCAGAGACAGATTTGAATGAGTTCATCATAGATAATTTCTTGCTTTTCTTCTGGCATAGGCTTGATCAACTCGGGCATCTTGCGGGCCAAGTCAAAGACAGCATTGTATGACCCTTTGAAGGTATCGTTTTTTTTGGCGCTCAAAGCAATCATAGTCAACCCAGTGCTTTGAATTGTTGAAGATTTCGGCTATACGTCTATAAAGATAACATTCATTGAACAACCAAGTGCCACTGAACCAGGTAGCCTCGGGAAAATATTTTGTTAGATCTTCATTCCACTTCTCGGCATCATGTCGTTTATCTTTAATAAGTCTCAGAGGTGTATCCTTTGCAATTTCTTGTTTAATTTCTTCAAGTGCACTAATTATGTTTTCACTTTCTTCTACGCGTTCTTGTTTAGATTCAGCAGAAGTTGTCTTGACATCAGTGATGGCACTATCGATAATAATTGGCCAACGTCTAACAGTAGTATCATAAGCAAAACTCTCTTTGTTGGTAGCTCTGTAAGCAGGGTAAGGTGGGTTATTAGGTAAGATGTCAGTCATATTAAAGAAGAAAGGGAACAAGATAGAATTTGATAAAAAAAAAGAAGATATCTTTTGTTATCTGATTAAATCTCAGTTTTTATTATTGTTTCTAATAGGAATCTAGGCAATGTATTTTTTGATCTCTCTCAAACGTTCCACAGCTTGTTCTAAGACTTCATCTGTTTTACAGAAAGCAAAACGAGCAAAGTTAGCTGCCATATGCCAATGGTCTTTAGCATAGAAGTCAGAAGGTGGGATAGCACAGACACCGATATGCTTTGTAAGCCAATAACATGTCTTAAAATCATCACCACGATCATTTAAAATATCAGGGAATTCAAAGTCCTTTGGAATCTGAATCTTGCTAGTGTTGACAAGAATAAAATAAGAACCTTCAGGTACAGTGTAAGACAAGCCAAGTTCATCAAACACTTTAGAGAGAATGGAACGCTTCTTGAGATAGGCGTCAATCTGCTCTTGGAAGATGGGTTGTGTCAGTGATGCTTCAAGACCTGAAGCAACAGCTTCTTGACAAGGTGAGTTGACACAAAAGATGACACGAGTTTGAGCAGCAAAAGCATGCTTGATCAAATGTTCAGGGCCAATAAGCCATCCGACACGCCAGCCAGTGGCGGCGAATGATTTACCAGCAGACCCAACGGTAATAGTGCGTTGCCAGAAATTATCAAGAGTAGCAATTCTAGGGAATTTGTTTAAAGGAGGATAGTAGAGGCGATCATACTAAAGAAAAAAAAGAGAGAGACAGACATGATGAATATCATAAGCACCCTTATTTCTTTTTTCTTTTCGTGAATAGTTACCACTTCATCGGATAAAATAATCAAATTGTGTTCTTCGGCTACTTGACCAATAGCACGCAATTCATCTTCGTCGAATACTTTGCCAACAGGATTGTGTGGTGTATTGACAACAATAATCTTTGTTCTAGATGTAATCTTAGATCTAAGCTCGTTCATATCCAACTTCCATTCATGTGAAGAGACAGCACGATCAGAGGCATCAGATGGTGGTCTAAGAGGTACATAGACGGGCTTACCACCATTCATGGTAATATTAGGCTATACATTTACCCCGCATAATATGTTTAGTCAAAAATATATCAAAATAAAAGACAAGCAAATCTCTTACGATATATTGATCAAAGAAAGGCTCCATACAAATCACTTCATCTCCTTCATCTAAGAAACCAGCAAAGGTAGCGAACATGCCTATCATTGTTTTCTTAAAAAAAATGAAAAATAAAAGTTGTCTTCTGGTTTTACTTACCTTCATTTGCACCAGCACTAACAAGGATCTCTGTCTCAGGATCTAATTCACGATTAAGCTCTTTACCGTATGAAGCAGCAATAGCTTGTCTTAATCTTATACGACCCTTAGGATGACTAAAAGAAACTAGATTATTATTTCTATTCCACCTTGTTACGATATCATGTTCTACCTATAGTGATTGGCTTCAACAGTCTCTAACGCTTCTTTGGCGGCAGCTTGAACAACAGCAGGAGGAGCAAAGCTAACATACTATAATTTTAGTACAATAGGCATGTGCATAAGCGCGTAATTCGTCTATCTTACTTCATAAAACCTTGACCCAAGTTGATAGCTTTAGTTTCTAATGCAAGAGGGGTGAAAATAGACCACACTAACTTCTGTTGTTAGCCTTGTTTGTTGGAAAAAGATAGGCATAGTTTACCATCTCTGCCAAAATGAGATACACGCTCAGCTGGCTTGATTTGTGGTGGACTCATCTTTGTTGAAAAAGTTCTTTGTTGATAATGAAATAAAAAAGAAGAAGAGGATAAAATTCGGCGGGTTCTTTGAAGATTCATTTTGAAAAGCAGAGAAAAGATGATTTGATTGATCGCTGTTTTTTTTTTTCAGAAAAAGTTCTCCGCAGGGCCAATAAGGAGGTACGAAATACAAATGGCGCAACTTCAACAAAAAAAAAGGGTGAATAAACATTGACAAAGCGATAGACTCATTTGTGCCTCTTGCTGACTCATGTATTTGTATGCGTTTATACATATTACTCTATGGCTTGTTCTACTAAAAGTAAAGCTTGCAAATGCATATTATCCAAGACTTTGCTTATAGTCTTTGATATCCGCTAAAACATTTGATAACCAAAAGCTTAGAGAGATCCATAGAAAATTGGAGTCGAAGCAAAAGCAAGGCAGACAATCAAGCTGCTCTCGGACTTATGATTACGGCTCGGGATCCAGCACCTTAGAGGTGCACCCAAAAATAAGTGTCTCTCATAAACTTTAATTTAGAGTGCTAGTGGCATACAACATGACTTTTATTGCGATAATATGACAATTACTAAGAATTTGACCACAATCTAGTAATCGAGCAAACTCTTGAATCTAGCGACTTCTGTGTACCAATTTGACACCAACATTTTTCTTTTTTTTTCTCTCTCTCTACCTTAGTATCAGCATTAATATCATATTCTATTTTCTGTTTAAGGTTGATGTGGAACTAACCACTTCTCTTCTAAAACCATATAGAGATTATTCCAATTACAATAGTATCATATTCGTAAAAGTAGGCTTACATCAACATACTGACAATGGTTTTGGGCTAAAATAAAAGGTCAGGGATATTTGATCACACCAGCCAGATGTAGTCATTTTCGATTGCATCACTGCATCTTAAAGTGATGTTCCATAGAGTTTAACCTTTTGTATGATGAAGCACTATAAATTAATAGACGATTTCATATATATCAAGTATACTTGCCTATGTTCAGGAATTTTAATACAACAAAAAACATAATGTGTTCATTTACTTCGAGTAGTTTTTATAGTATAGCAATCATATTTCAATATCCTTTGTTTTGGTCGCTCTTTACACGGAGCATTCAAACTAATTTTGTAAATAAGATATTATAAAGTTGCATGCTGACAATAGCATACCAAGTTTCCATAGCTAAAGATGGCATATGTATGAGTTTAGTATCGTATTTGTTGATATGTACAGCGAATAAGCATGAACAGCTTCCTTGCTTTAACAATAGCTCTTACAAGACACAGCATTGATGAGAGAAGTCTATGATCTTAATTAGCTAGATATAAGATGACCTTTTTAAACGCAAATCATTGTACAACTCTATAGCTCCAAAACTTGGGTTACTGACACTATAAGTCTTACTGAATATGTGGAGCTAATTGGAAATATTGGTTATACGAATAAAACATCGAAGGAAATAGCTTTAAGACGATCATTGAAGTCTAAAACCAAAAAAGTTATATGTCAGCAACCTTCATAGTTATATTATTAAAAAGACATTAATGATCGAGCACCCTCTATTTTATTCATGAACTCAAGTTAGATGGTGCTTTTCCTTTTTTGCTGGGATAGACTATGGACATGATAGGTAGCTCTGTGCGAGCTTTTCTCTCTCAGCTGCTTCAGTGAATGCTAAAGACAGAAACGACATCTTTCCTGAGAGTGCTCTCAATATGAACAGAGAAAAGAAAGAATGACAATGAGTATCATTTTGTTTTTCGTCTCCTTTATCTTCGCATGTTCTAGAAAGCTGCTTGTCGTCAGTGCGTTCAACAGTATACAGATTACAAGTTGACTGTTTTGCTGCGATTTACTTGTGTTCTTGTTTAGCACAATATAATCTCATAGTCAGATTCTTTCTTGGTTGGTGTTTCCATATAAATTCTCTTCGTCTACTTCATTAGCCCTATGTTTTGTCATTCCATAAAAAACCGCAGTCTTCTCAAATTCTTACATATTTCATAGTGAAGTGATTCCACATTGTTGTTACTATTAACAATAAAACGACAACATGATTTATGATTGCATAAAAAGAAAAAAAAAATCCCAAAAAAATTTGCATGAATCAAAAGGGCAAAGGGTTGCTTCTTTTTAATTTCGAGTCAACCAATTCGATTCAAGTAGATCTTTTACAGTCAGCCTTTCATCTGGATTAACATTCAACATGGCATATAGCATTTGCCGACTTTCATGATCAAATGAATCAAATGCTGGATAATTGGATAGGCTATAATGCTTTTGATAGAGTCGATAGTTGCTGTCCGTCTGTTGCGCCGAGAAAAAGGGTACACCATTCATTCTCATGCAGAAGTAAACGATACCAGCCGACCAGACATCAGCTTGACTCGCTATATAGCCTTGTTTAAAATGCAAAAATATTTCAGGAGCGATGTATGGTGTAGACCCACATAGACCATATGAAAGGCGGTGATTTGTTGGTTGCCATGTCTCCCGGAATACATCTGCTTCTCCAAAGTCTGTAATTTTCAAGATCGAACAGTGTTCCCTTTTCTTGACTAACAAGAGATTCTCGGGCTTGATATCGCGATGAGCCACACCTAATTCATGAAGATAGGAGAGTCCTGTGAGGAGTTGCTTAAAGAGATCATGCGTTTCATCTATTGAGTCCTCAAGATGGCCTTCTTTGATATATGAATACAAATCGCCTCCTGAGCACTAAATCAAACAAGTTGATTAGAAAGAAAAACTAAAGGGGGTAAGATACATTCAATCATATTTAGGAAGAAAAAGGGGGGCATACAAAGGAAGAACTTACATATTCCATGACTATACAATAACGTTTCTTTTCGTCTAATACCAAATCCAATGTTTTGCAGATATTTAGATGCTCCAAGGCTGAAGCAATACAGAATTCACTGATTAACTTTTTCATAAACGATCTGTCGTTTTCTCGTGATTTTCTCTTTTGAAATACTTTAATTGCATAGACTCGCATTTTCCCTTCACTGTCAATGATTGGATGTGTCAACAAGACGACAGCTGAAGCACCAGTTCCGACTTGGTTTTGTTGTAGTTTACCATACTGGTTCAAATGGTGTGTATACCGATTGCGCTTTCGAAAATGCTTTACTTTAAGGAATCGAGGAATGATACACCAATGTGTTGAATATTTTTTGCTTGACTCGAGATCTACTCTATAATGTTCATATTTGACTTTCTCATCGTCAATTGGTTTAGAAATCGGTTGATGATTGTAAGATGATAAATTTGTTGTTGAGGAGGTGATTGATTTACTATAAAAAGGGCTGTTTCTCGATGTGAGCGTTAGTGATGATAAAGAAGGGAATTCCGAAACAAGACTTGAATCTTTCATTATAAGGAGAAGATAAAGAAGAAAAATAAGATAGAGATGATGAAGAAGAAAATAGGACGATGATAATGAAAAGAGAACAAAGAAAGAAGAAGAATAAAGGAAATTGATATAGTCACCACATGAAAGTATAGAAAATAAAGAAGGTTTCAAGCAGCCTTTATTCTGTTAGTGACGAAGTCCCCTAAACCCTCCCTTAAGATAAAAATAAAGAGAGTGATTTGGATATAAAAATAACTCTTAAGAGGGGGAGGAGGGGTTATAATAAGGAATTCTTCCGAAGTTTTGTTTGTTAATACATTTAGCTGTTCTCCACAGCAGCTACAGGTTCGACTACACGGAAGAAAGGGCCTTGACGAACATAGACTTGAAGTTGTTGATAATAGTTTGCAAACACACTGGATGCATCAGGTGCTCCGGCCATGGTCTGGACAATAGCATATTTCCAAGTCTGATCCAATAATAATGATGAGATTCATACTTTATAAAATTTTAAAAAAAGAAAACTTTGTTCTATCTTACCTGTCCTTGTTCATCATATTCTGTTGTTCTGTTCAAAATGTAATTCATAAATTCGCTAGAGTTTGCCATTTTCTTATTTATGGATAAATCGTCAATTCAGTTTAAGGGTTGGTCACATTTTTTTTCTTTTTACCTGGATGCCCCATGTATGACATGCAATTGACTGCATGACAGCAAATGCAGCTATGCGAAGACTATCATCTGG
This sequence comes from Choanephora cucurbitarum, assembly GCA_025331435.1. Lineage (NCBI taxonomy): Eukaryota > Fungi > Mucoromycota > Mucoromycetes > Mucorales > Choanephoraceae > Choanephora > Choanephora cucurbitarum. The sequence continues at coordinate 13,684 of JAIWNI010000185.1, read as the reverse complement.
TTGTTTGGCCTCCTTGACAATACTCAGCAAAGTGGAAGGGCGACCTAAATCTCAACCTGTTTAGACCTCCCTCTACCCATCGGCCTATCTTTTCCTTTACCTTCCAGATGATCGTAAATATCCAATGTCAAGTGTTCTGCTTCTTGCGAATTGTTGTCGTCTCTAAAAACAAAAGGGATGTTGTTTAAAATCAGCAGAAAAGAGTTAGTTTTTTGATCGTCTTTACTTGTTAGATAACCATTTAGAGATTGTTTGTAGACAGACACTTTTCAATTGGCCAACAGAAGCACCATAGATCTCAAGAAGCCTTTGAATCAACCGCTTGTTTTGATGACTATAGATTGTTTTTAAACCGTCTATATGAGATCCCAAAAGGCCTAGTGTAGAAACAGTAACAATCTGTTTATAAGGAGAAATGAGTTTGTCAATGTTGGTAAGCCAAACGAAAATGTTTTCTTCTTACCAGGATTTCAATATTTGAGCTTTCCAAGCATGCTCCAATTCTCTCCAGTATACGATATTGAGTGTCAAATGGTTCGAAATCAATTGCCTGAATCATTGTGTCTTTAGACTTCTTCTGCTAATGATCAGAATTAAACTTACTTTGTTTTCACCGAGATTACCAAAAAACTTGATAACAGCACATTTGACTAATTGGACAACCACATCAGAATCATCTGTATTATCTAAGACAGCGGCAATTGTATTTATCAAATTAGCTTTTTCCAAAAACGATAATCCACTAGGTGTAGCCGCAATCTAGATTTGTCATTAGTCCTTATGTACACTTTTCTTCCTTGGCTTTACCTCATTTAAAAGCTCAATAGCATTGATCTTTAGCAAAAGATCATCCGAAGCAAGTTCACGCGTAAATGCACTCAAAAGGCCTGAAGCTTCACATTCCTTGAAGTGATTATCCGAGATGGTAGCTACTTTAATCAATAGATCATAGACTCTGAAACTAATTGTGCCGTTGCTATTTTTTTTTGGTTACAGATGAGCTTCAATGTATATGCATTTGTAAGTGATAGATCATACTTTACACTTGTAATAACTGTTTCAACATAGCCATGCAGGTAGGACCAAAGAAAGCTTCTTGTCCTGGTGTTGTTTGGGTTATTTGAAACAAGAGATCGCTTGCTTTATTGGCTGTATGTGTATCTTGGAAAGCAATAGTAGCCACTACCAAGGGGAATACATCTGAATGGGTCATATCTGACACAGATTGATTGGATGAAAGGCATTTGAATACTTGTTGAAGTGACAAATAACGAATTTCAGGTGTGAAATGAGTCAAGCCTTGAACCAGAAAGGTCTGTTATGCGTTAATAACTCCACCAGAAGAAGACTTACATAATTCGCTTACCTTATTTTCCTCAGACATAATTTGTTCATAACTAAAAGGCTGCAAGATCTTATTGATCACTTCACACAGCACAATCGTCAATCGCTCATCCTCTGCTGAGAAACCGAGATAGAAGAGCTGTAAAGGGATTTGGTTTAATATCTGAAGCGATCTTTCTAAAGTTAACACGTCTATTGAAAAGAGAGACGTTAGATAATAGTTTGTTAAAAACAAACAAATTATACCATTTAAAGTAGCAGAAAAGGCTTGAAGAAGAGAGACTTTTTCAGAGATGGATGCACCTGAGTTGGGTGCAAGAACTCGAGCAAGCTGATCAACAGGACTAAGGGTAGCTGGAGACATCGACGTCTTTTTTCTTGCAAAAAAAGAGAGAAGGAAAAAAAGGGACGAAAAAACAAAAAATCGGACCAGTTTTGTGGATAGACTTTTTGAAGGATTCACACTGCTTTTGTGCGAATCAACCCCCCCCCCACTGGCCTTAATCTGTTTGATTCAACCTACTGCAGACCTTTTGGAAGTACTTAAATGACGAGAAAAACAGTCGATGGAACCACATCAGAAACACAAACAAAAACGCAAATACTTTATATATAAAAGACTATATGACAAGAATAGAACTGTATTATTGCTTTATACATACAAAAAAGGACTTATTTAATACGAGCACGGAAATAATCACCTAATTAGATGTGTTAGTGTGAATTTGATAGATTTCATGCTTAATCTAATGTCTTACCCATAGCCACCATCACAAGTGTTTGCCAGATGCCCAAGCCAATACGAGGCATTACACCACGATAAAATCCTCCTAGACCATTCTGTTGATAAATGTATTTTGTAGTATTCATCAAAGTCATCTTTTCTGGTCTACCAACAGTCTTTAATTGACTCTGCATCTCTACTCGAATAACTTCCAATGGTTGATTCCAACAAGAGAGACCACCAGCAGCAATAGAGGCAAGAATTTTATCGACATGATCTGCTTTGGCTCCTTGACCATTGTGTCGGTACTTGACAATAGCATCTTGTGCAAATCGAGCAATACCGAATCGAGAAGCCCAATTGGTACATTGTCGAAGGGCAACTGCATTCACACCTTTGTTGATACCAGCAATGCCTTCTCGCTTGAATATATCAGCTGCAATACTAAATGTAGATGTATTTCCGCCTATTTGAGAGCAAAAAGAAAGTAAGAGATCATGTAGTTTTTTGTCTGTTTTTCCTTCTTTCTATCTTCTTTTTACCTGATTTCTGTCTCGTAACTTCCACTGTTTTCATGAACGTACAGAAGCCCATGGTGCTATAAGCTTGAGCAATACCGCCACCCATACCTCCTACAATACCAGCCTTGTTTCATGTGTATAAGTCATCATCTATAATATAACAAACAAGATCTAGCTTACCAAAAAGGGTGAGGCACCTGCAGCCAAAGCACGGTACTCCAACTCAGATGCTGTGAATAACAAGACGGCACCTTTGGTACTTGCTTCAATCCAAGCCCATGGGATAAGCCCTTGGTAGAAACCAAAAATACCTCCACGACTATAGATAGATTTCAATACCATAGGCAAAGGCTGGCCACGATTAGCAGCCATTTGAGTCTTCATAACCTCGAATGGCTGTCCCAAAGTAGTTGTTTCAAACAAGTGTAGACCTGTTTAGAGGTAAGTTCTTTCTATCCTTCTACTTTCTAACGCAAAATCTTTACCTGCACCAAGTAACAAAGTTTGATAAGAAATAGGCTTTTTGTCATGAATGATTTTCTTTGGAGGAATAATCAATTCAGCTGCAGCAACATTGCTTGTATTAACCGTGGATACAGACATAACTAAAGATATGTAAAAGATAAGAGATGAATAAAATAAAAGGAAGAGAGAAGAAAAGGAAAAGGGGGAGAGCGCGCGCGCAAATAAAGTTTTCTACTCGTGAAGACAGAAAAAAAAAGGTTCCGCATTTTCATGTGTCAGAAGAGTATATCCTTATTTCCCACTGTCAATGTGAAGCATACTTTATTAATCAAGAAGAGATAAAATTAGTCTTGTTACACGATATCATGCAAATGTAATTAGACCATATATCTCGAATCATGCGTTTTTAGACGCTTGATTGTTAATGAAGTCCTCTATTTTATAATTGGAGCAGATTATGCTAAATTTCCCGAAACCCTTCCGTCTGTTGGCATAGTCATTCTCATGTACGAAACTGGTTTAATTGTCTTTGATAGCAACAAAAACAGGATCCCTGTTCAACCATTCCATGCAACTATTACAGGTAAGAGGAGGGGTGTTTTTTTCCATCATTATAGTTCAATACAAAATTGTTGTTTGATTTCATATATGCAAAAAAAGTAGAGTTTGATTCATTCAGCAAAGGCTTGATTCGAGGGTTTTAGAAAGATTACAGCAACACTTTATTAAAAGTTGTGCGACATTTTAGATTATATGAACAAAATCCCATTGTTCAATGCAAAGTTCTGAACAGTTAGATGTGCAGGAAGCGCTTCACTACTGAAAGAAAGCATCCAAATCCTTTTAGTCAACGTAAATGAAAAAACACGCATACTCTTTATGAGACCATAGAGAGTGTTAACAAACACTAATAAAACCCAAGCATAAAAAGTTGGGTAGATCGAGTAGTAACTAAATACGAAAACAGGATAACCATAGAGTAAAGACCCCATTTCAATGAGCTGTCATTGCATAATTACTCCCTCAACCCCCCCCCTACTCGTCATTTTCAACAGATACAATATTAGTAGCGTACGCTGAAGTCAAATAGCCCAATCATTCAACGGATAACATGGCTTTTACCATCCTGTTGCAATGATTATAGGATTCTACCTGAATTTTATAATGCAAACGATCAAACGTCTGTGTCAAAAAAAATCATTTTACTTTATTTCAATCTAGAAAATAGAACAAGACCATTCCTTAGTACCGGGGTCGTTGTAACGGATGTTTCTTGAACCTAAGGAAGCAATAGCATCGAAATCTTCTTGAGATAAAACGAAATCTTGGAAGTTTTCTTCAATACGGCTGGGTGTGACTGATTTGGGAATTACAACAACACCACGTTGAGCAGCAAAGGCAATACAGACTTGAGCAGGTGATTTGTTGAGCTTCTTGGCAATGTCGACAATGATAGGGTCATCAACAATACGTTCTTCACCATAGACGTTGTTACCAAGAGGGGAATAAGCTGTAACTTGGATACCATTGTCATGACAGAATTTGATTAATTCAGGTTGTTGCAAACCGGGGTGGAGTTCAATTTGGTTCATGGCAGGCTTAATGCGGCAGTGCTTCAAGATTGTTGGGTCTTTTCGATGTTGAAGTTGGAGATACCAATGGCCTTGACGTAACCTTCATCTACCAATTCTTCCATGGCCTTCCATGTTTCAATAGGGTCTACTGTTTCTACTTGAACAACGCCATCCCTTTTTTTGAAATAAAAGTTAAAGATAAATGGGAAAAATTGAAGTTGACAGATACTTACTTTTTGGGAATAAGGTATTCCATGTTGGGAACAACAGGTGTTTTCTTCGGGCTTACCGGAATTCTACATCACTGTCAGTAATCTATTTGTTTATTTTTCACATTTTTGGTAACTTACAATGAAGGATACAGGCCAGGGTACCAAATAGAGGTCAAGGTAATCAACACCTAAAGCCTTCAAGGAAGCCTTGACGTTGTGCTTAACGTATGCCTTTCTATGATGTGTGTTCCAAAGCTATTTTTCGGATTTCGAAACAGTATAAGTATACTCTTATAGTCATACCATCTCGATTGTTACCTTAGATGTGATGAATACTTGATCACGAGGAACGCCAGATTCGCGAAGACCTTGACCAACTTCATCTTCGTTACAGTAGACATAAGCACAATCCAAGTGGCGATAACCGTTTTCGAGGGCATACTTGACAGCCTTTCTAACTTCATCAGGCTTACTCAACCAGGTACCGAGACCAACGAGAGGAACTTCTTGTCCAGTGTGTAAAGCTATAAGATTTTTTTTTCGATAAAAATCAGTACAACCCTGTCTCGGTTCTATCTTTCGATTCACTTTACTAATTTTCTGTTAAGAGACATTGCGTATATGTGTGCTTATGAATGACAAGAAGAAGAAAAGAACAAGAAAATAAGTACTTATATAGTTTTTCCTTTTTTTTTTGCATTAAAATATTGAATTCCTCCTTTTGTCCGAATCTTCCATAATTCACCGAAATGGACTCTTTTTTATTTTTATTTTCCTCATCCTATCATTTGATCCGAGCCAGCGTGTCACTATACTAACCATTTTAAAAAGAACGCGTTTAAAAGTGAAAAGAGAAATGTCACTATGTATACTATTATGGCTTTAAAAAAAGAGTAACAAAAGAGGAGACTACATCATGAGTTATCCCTTTAATGCCTGCAATATAAAAGATAGGAACAGACAAACAAATTTGGTTACCATAACAACCGTACCTGTAAACGTTTTGCATCATGTCCAATTCAGGTCCTTCCTCTTCAGATTCAGATTCTGGTTCTTCAACAGCAGGTCTTGATTCTAATGTGGCACCCACTGAACCAGCCTCACCAAGCATACATCTGTAATTTGATACAAAACATTATTCACTTCTTCATCTGCAGCTTCTCAATATCATCATCATCCATCATATCCATCGTATCTCCAATCATTTCTTCCATTAAGCCAGCCTATTATCTTGCCTTTCAGTTGCCATATAGATGTATTGCTGTACATATGTATTACCTTGGTCATTTCCATAGACATTTGTTGCATTGTTTGTGATATTTCAGGCAATCTTGATAGTTGGTTGACAAGTTTCATGACTTCACCACTCTTTTGAAGTGAACCTGCTACTTTAGAGTAGCTAACAATACAACAGTTTAGAAGAAAAAAAGAAGATAGAAGCCAGTTTCTACTGATTCTTACCTAGTTGGTGTTCTAACGTGCATAATGATAGAATTCATTTGTGCTTTGCTGGTATATAATCTATCCTTGTGTCTTTGGGAACGTATCAGTTCTTTAGCAAGCATTTTACAATTCTTGACATCGCCTTTTTTAGCCACTTGTTTGATTCGATCGCTTCACCTTGATCTCTTCCGTGTCAATAGCTCGAATCTGTCTATCGATACCTCTTTGTTGTGCTCGTATTTCCTGTCTCCATTTTTTCACCTATTTAAAAGATAAGATAAGTAAACAGCCTATATTTCATGAATAGGTGTATATGACAGGAAACAAAAGAAACTCCATCCATTACCATCTCATCTGGTGTCTTTTTACCAAAAAGCGTTGGATTGCACTTGACAAAGGAGAAACTTATTGACTAAAGTAGAAGAGAGAGAGAGAGAAGCGAGCGTGCTCAACCGTTTTATTTTTCGGCTTGGCGGATGTTTGATTATGATTTTTTCTATGGCAAAGGTGGGCTTTTCCATAAAACTAACAACAACAAGAAATAGACCTTAACTCTCAGATGGACTGCCTTAACGTTTAGCAATTCTCGACATGATTGTGTCGAATAAACTTAGTGCCTGAGGGGATGAAAATGAGAAAGAGGAGAGAGAAGGAGATAAGCACTGAAATAAGCTCTGTACAATTAAAGTCGAATTCATTTGCTTTCCAAGATAGTATTCAGTCATCAATTGAGGCTGCTTCGTTTTTGATTGTCTCATTAAACGACTCACATAAAAATTTCATTATGTATTGATTATGAGGTTAATCTTTTCTTTTAAAAGAAAGAGAAAGACATAAAAAAGGGCATTGATTTGCCATGCTTGTGTAACACTCTGTGTTAGCATTGATTCTGCGTGTTGTCTTCTAAAGTGAATAGGCGGGTTTCTATCATCTTACTGTAATTTAATGACAATAGTCGGAGCTAGACTTTTAGAAGTATCTACTTCACATGTTAGTTCATTTTCTTCCATCTCTTTATTATTGAAACCATAAACAAAGAAAGAGACAGACGTAACTGACTTTGAATTGACTTGGGCAGGCTGGGTACTACCTTGCCTTACTGCATTTTTTTTCCTGTCTCTCTCTCTTCATTCTCTCTTTTTTTTTTCTTTATATAATTCTCTCATGGATACCGAGAATACAGCGAATGAACACAAAAGACAACAAGCAACTGCTCGTAGACAACAAATGAACCGGTCCAGTTCTTATATTCTCTTACTTTTGTTTGCCTTGCTCTTTTTCAACTTCTCAGAAGATAGCTCCATGAGAACAGGAAAACAAACGAAAGCCGATGTCTTGGAGGAACTTGAACAAGAAAACAAACATTAAACAACATGACATTTGGCACAAATATCACATCAGTAAGTATCTCTTTTGGCGTTTTAATTCCTATTTTACTTGGCTCATACCACTGTTTATTGTGTAGCCTATACCTCGGACAGTTCAGCCTCAACTAGATGATTTATGGTCTATTCGAGGTCCATCTACTTCTCATTATTATCACAACATCTCTGGTATTTTTCGAGGTATTATAGACACAAGTATGTTACAATATAGTGTCATGTAAACATAAAAACTATGAACTTGATGGATAGGTGATTGGGTCAACAAGAACATCAGTATACCCGACTCAGTCAACAGGACACAATTAGAAGAAGCACGTAGTCAATTTCAATTTGATGATCCTGGCTCATTTAAATTCAACGTGAAATCTGTCAGTACAGTGGAACAAGATATTCATTATGTTGAGGTACAGCAGTTCAGTCCAGAATGATTCATCCAATTGCGTAGGCTGATCCCATTTTACTAAATTGTAGGGATATATTCGTTTAAGAGATGCTGAGAAGAGTAGTTATGGTGCATTACTTTTAGCGGGTGGTCTTCATTTTTTAAGCAATGGATCTCTATATCTTATGGCAGTACCAGATGGGTAAAAACATAACCATGCTATGTTTTATACAAAGTGCTTTATACTCAAAATAGTTTCTAGTCACACAATACCATTGAAAGACATGCTAAATATGTTGCCTTCTAATCATTCATTCATCCAGTCAAGGAGAGTTCTGAATGAGCAAATTGATAAACGAGTGGAAGAAATTAATGAAGCATCTTATTGGGAATGGCAAGCATCAGATGAAGGTAGAGAAGCAAATAAAAGAAAGTTGCCACTTGCATATTGACTAATGTATTGGGCCACATGAAGATCATTCAGACGAAATGCCTTTTCAATGCCAGTTCCAACTCTTTGCTCAACTCCATCCTATTCCAGCTAATATCAGAATGTCCGAATTACTTGAATATGAAAGAGGTAAGCAACTTTATCTATTCAATTCGAAAGACCTTTTACCCATGCTTTGTTTGTAGAGCTCGAACACCCTCAAGGCATCTCTACCATTCGTCCACCACCCTTTTTGATGTCTACTGAACTATATTCTCCTAACTGTCATCTGCTGCTTTCTAGTAGAGAAAACAAGGGAATTAAAATTGAACATTATTATAACAAGGCTATTACTTATGCTGGTATTGCTAGCGTAATTGCTGTCATTCAAATCTTCTCACTAATTCACCAGATGGAATATACGCCTACACCTTCAGTAAGTGGTTGATATCATACTAAGTCTATTATGGTCTTAATTTTCTTTTTTTTTTAGAGCGTCTCCAATGTATCTTATTGGACTATTGCTATGCAGGCTATTATGGACGGTTATCTCTGTTTACTTCATTTGACAACAGGTGTAGTGGTTGAGAATGTGTTTATTCCATTTGCTACTGCTGCTTTCTTTACATTTGTCCTTGTATCCATTTTTGGCATGCGTTATCTACTGGTTGTCTGGCGTATCCAACGTCCTGAATCCATTCGTACTGATCCCTCACCGCAACAACAACAACAACAACAGGCACCAGATACGCAAAGCCTATTGCCTGTGGCTAATGTCAGAAGACCTAATCCTAATGAAGATGCTAACCCTCAGCGTGAAATCACTTTTCTCTATTATCGTTTATGTAAGTTTTATATTTGTATATGTACAGTGAACATGCGAATGAACCATTCAATCCTATTAGATGCTGTCTTGTTGTTGGGTTTATTCTTATTCTATCAATCGGTCACTCGATCTGCATTCATTCAGAATATCATCATTGGCTCATTAGGTCTCTTGTTCTTTTCATTTTGGATACCTCAGATTGCACGCAATGTGACAAGAGGCTGTAGACATCCCTTGAGTTATCGTTACATTATTGTGATGAGCATTACCCGACTTTCTGTACCACTCTGTAAGTTATTTTATCAGATCTATAGTTTGTCTTCTTAACTTATTGCTCTGTTAGATTTCTATGGATGTCCTGAAAATCTTATCGGACATGACACCACACCTTGGGTATTCGCTTTAGTAGGTTATGTAGGCTTACAGGTCCTTATCTTGTTTCTTCAAGATTCATTTGGTCCTCGGTTCTTTATTCCATCAAAAGTAAAGTAGTCAGCAGACTAAAGTATGGCCTCGTTTACTTATATATGTTTTCTTTTGTTAGTATATGCCTCAAACCTATGATTATCACCCTATTCTTTCTCATGAGGATGAAGAAACAGATACTTCGCAACCACCAAAAGACTGTGCTATCTGCATGTTACCCATTGATGTCAGCCATCAACACAATTCAGGATTGAATGTCTTATCAAGGACGCAATATATGGTCACGCCTTGTCATCATATGTTCCATACAGATTGTTTAGAGAAGGTAACATAGGTGACAACTGAATCAACAAGTAGTAACGCTTTTTTTTCTTTTTCTTTTGTAGTGGATGAGAATCAAATTAGAATGTCCTGTCTGTAGAGCTTATCTTCCAGCTTGTTAGGTCTTTACCGCCCTTCCTTTCCTTCTTTCTGTAAATGTATCATGTATCAATCATTGACCATACACATAAGCACATATTTTACAAAAAAAATGAAATTGATGATTCCCCCCCCCCTCTTCTTCTAAAGAAAAAATAGCAACTCTCTTTAATTAAAATACATCATATTCGTATGCTTTTCGGCTGTCTACATTCTTTGCATCTAATGGATCGATAGTAGCCACACTACTCTTAGAAGTCATATCCACTTGTGAAGATTGTCTTTTCAAAATAAAACTGGCCCTTTTTCGTGGTGAAAGCTTTGGTGGTTCTGGCTTAAAGAGATCTTGCTGGGATACAACAGGCGATTCCGCATGATTGTTCTCTAAGATCCATTTAAATTTGGTATGGTTGGCTTTAGGACTAGGAATCTGAAGATCTGGATCAGATAAGAGATCTTCAATACGATACTTGATAGGCTGTTTAGGTGGTACAGGGTGATTGGACACATAGGCTTCAGCATTCAACAAAGGTGATGTGGTTTGAGGTGGGATGAACACAGATGTTCTTTTGGTAGAAGGTGGTGGTGTGTCTGCTTTAGGAGAAGCAGAGGGAGGTGTCTCTAGCTTGGGAGGTATATCCGTTTGAGCAGAAGGCGTTTCTGTCTCGTTTGAAGGAGTAGCCTCTTTAGCATCCACTAAATCCCACTTCCATTCTTCTTTTTTCTTCTCTTGAGATGAAGATGATTTGAAATCCAATACGCTTGAGTCGAAATGGGTTTGTTTACCAATCAATACATCTCTTACATGCTTTAGTCCTACTAAAGCCATGATAATAGTCGCATCGTCTTGTAGAGGACGTTGAACTTCCTTTTGCTTCTTTTCCTCTTGCTGTTGTTGGCTATCATCTTTCTCTTGTTGGTTGTTTTCTTGTTCTTGCTTTTTAACAGGCGATACCTCTTGATCAGAAGAATCACTTGAAATGCCGAATTCACTGCTTATTTCTTCTTCTTTGTTAGACGCATCTAAAGCAGGAAACATCTGAACTTCCAAGAGGGAGATACATCGAGCCATCAATTCACCCATTTCCTGATTGGTTGCTTTCAACCGATTCAATTGTTCGTCTGCTAAGGGTAATTTTTGTGATTGTGCTGGAGAAGATAAAATAGATTGGGTATTGTTAGAGGTTGCTAATCGATCAAAACCAGAAGGAAATTCAGACGAGACGGTGGATCTGCGATTAAGGTCTTGGGGTTTACCAAGTACATTCTCATTAAACGTATTGACATTTTTCTACATGCTCCTTTAGTTGACATCAATACGTATATGCTACAGATATATCTTTACCTGAACAGTACCCATTACACCTGCAATAGCCCGATTCAAATCTCTCATTTGAGAGTTTCGCATCATATTACTGGTCAATCGAGAAAATCCATCTAGTTGAGAGGACTTGTGGTTTAGTGTGCGTCGTGCAGGAGGAGCGGAAGAGGGAGTTTGGATATGAAGTTCAGGTACACCAGCTGACATAGAGGGACGTGGATCTCTACCTGATCGTACATCCAACTGCTGAAGGATCTGTAAAGCCGTTTCTTCTGTCAAGTTATCTTTTAGATATCTAGCTTGTTCGACTAAACCTGCTGGCTTCATCTGTTCAGAGGGACGCATTAGCATACTAAGACATTCAGCGTAATCCTTGTTGAGCAGTTGATCTCTCATACGTAACAGTATGGCTAGACAGACATATTCTACAATCTCAAGTGTACGGTCTTGAGCAAAGATGGCATCCCAAAGCTTCAAAAGTTCATGGATTTCAAACTCTCTTCCAAACAATAGGCGAATCCACCGACTTGAGAAAGTTAAGTAAGATGAATCCTTCTGTGTTTTACTAAATAGTCCATTCAACTTACATGCCATAGAGCTGAGGCTCAATACCAAAGTTTTCTAAATGCTGATAAAGATAAGGATCAATGGTCTTGAGGTGTTGATGATGAATTCGATGACATATAGCTACAATTGGGTTGGAGCGAATATCCTATTGACCCCTCGAAAATGTTAAAAATCAGACTGTATATCTCTCTCTCGCTCTTCTTTTTCTTTTTACTAAATCTTACTGCTCTATTAGATGTTGAATTCTATAGATGCAAAGGGGATAAATAGGCTTGCTTTTAACTAGAAAGAAAAGCTTACCTTTTTGTTCACTGGTACAGTTTGCTCATTAAACTCGTACCAAGCTTTACCATGTTTCATTAACCGGTCAAATAAAATATAAGCATCATGTTCAGCATAATTTGAGTCCAACAGTTGAACCAATAACTGGTTAATGGGACTAAGTCGAAAAGTAACAGATGAGTTTACAAGAACTCTATGGGCTCTTCCTAACCAAAGTCTTACTCAATAGGGTTGATATCTAGTTGAGTTGAATCTAAACTTTCTTCTTTCAAGATCCAATAGAAAGGAGCAAGCAATTCATGCATGCCTTGTCGATACGATACATCTCGGTTGAGTTTGCAATAGATGAACAAGATATCAGTCAAGCGCTGTTGAGCGTCTTCTTGACGAAAGAATTCAATATCAGGAAATCTAAGGAAAGAAACAATTTAGTTATCCAAACAGAAAATTAAACCATTCACTTACGTGCGTTCAACATCTTGACGAATGATTTTTCGAATTTCGGAATCTGCAAAATACTGTTGCCATGGATTCTAATTCAATTAAAATAAGAAAACCAAGCTTTGAATAACTTTCTATCGTATATTACATTATCATTTAAAGCCAATGGATTGTTATCAGATAAGTCTTGATCTTGGTCATTTTGATTCATTTTCTCGGCTGGCTCTTCGATGAATTTTCGTTTCAACTCTGTGTAATGTTGACGTTCTTTCAATAATACTGAAGACCATGTGGTTATTTCTAGCGTAGGAAGATAACCGAGAAAAATCTATTTCAAGTGGGATTAATGGCAATGTTATATGACAATTTTTATAACAATTACCTTCCAGCAAATAGAGCGAATACCATGTTGACATACTGTGCCTGAGATAGCACGATGAGTGAGTGAGTTGAGTGATAAGTTGGGGTCATTAAAAATAACGTCCCATGCTTTTCTTTCAGATGGATGAGTCTATTGTATACACATCTCCTTTCTTTTCTGTTTCTACCTCTTTATTTCGAGCAAGTCTGTTGACATAACTAGGTACGCGTGTTTACAAAGTATAACGAAATGAAAAAAGGAAGAGAGAGAGAGAAAGAGGAAATATGCCAAAAAAAGGACCAAGTGATTCACATATGCATTTTAACTTCAGATCTGGTTTTCAAAGACTAATTTACATTTGTTTCAGCATGATTTCCATTTTCCAGCAGAGTAAAAAGCTGATTTCATAAGCTGTATCGATGAATCAAAGAAATCAACATAAACTAACATGGTGGAGACAACCTGAAAGTTCATGTCTTCCTTTTGTTTTTTTATAAGCGTGAGTTGTACTACAGAAAACAGATCCATAAGTTGTTCTATACGGAATGGGTTCCGGCCGA
>JAIWNI010000184.1:0-30490 GCA_025331435.1 Choanephora cucurbitarum | reverse complement strand
TCTCTATTTAATTGACTTTTTTGGAATAGTAAAAGTTTTTCTAATCCTGCAGTTAGCTATGTTAATTGTGGTTTTTGGCAAGGAAAAGGAAGAAAAAAAGATATAAATGAAGCTAATATGGGTGGTTTTATATGTGCAGGAAGATTAAACTTTGAATTGACATTGCAATGCAAGAGATACCAAAAACTCGAGTCACTACATATCATTCATCCCCGGCCTATTTCTTGAATGCATTCATTACTTGACCTAGCATAAGATTTCTTCAAGCTTGCACCATTGACTGCTCTTTCAACTTGACGCCCTTTTCATTTACCAGAACATAAGTGTTTGAATGGAATTTGGCGACAATGGCGTATACTGGACTTTGCTTGTATCTTGTATCCAACTTATCCTTTCGTTGATGGTTTGCACGTAGTACTTGATCACCGATGACTAACCTGTCTTGTTTAGCTTGAATTACCTCTTTTTTTGTCTATTTGATCCTCTTTTTTAATTTTCTGATCCATCAAGACGTAGGATCGTTCTGCGCCACGCCTTCTTCCTAATTCTTGAAGAGGGTCCATGTTTGACATTCTCGGTTTTATACCGAAGAGAGCTTCATATGGCGAGATCTTCATTGCTTCGTGAATTTTAGTGCGGTATGCATACAGCATAGAGTAAAAGAGGGTATATCAGTTCTCCTGGTTGTTATGAGCCATTTTCTTTATCCCTTTTACACTAGTACCATTTAGCTGCTCCACTTTTCCATTCGTCTGGGGTCTGTCTGGAGAGGTGTATTGATGTCTTGCGGTTACGTATTTATCGAAGGCCTCAACTTCCCGATTTGCGAAATGGTAACCGTTATTTGTCAGGATCTTGCAGGGTCCAAAAGCACAGAAGATTTCTTCATATAAAAATTTAATAGTAGATTCCGCGTTGGCTTATATTACAGCTCGCCCTATTGGTCACCCTGTATAATATTACACAGCAATGATTATATACTTGTTTCCTTTATATGAGGTTGGTAAGGGACCGACGTAGTCAACTGCAAATTTGTCAAATAATTGGTTGGACGGGACTTGTCCTAAAGCCGGCAACTTGTTCGGTAGACTGGAAACGATTTGGCATTCGCGACAAGATTGTACGTATTCTTTAGTTTGTTGGTATGCATTAGGCCACCAATAAAATGAGAACAGTCTCTTTCAAGTAGCATTTTGTCCGAAGTGACCATGACCGTCGTGTACTTCTTGGAGCAGTTTTGCCCTTTCAGATAACTTTGGTTTTTTTTAGAAATCTTTCACCTACTTTTCTGTACAGATTGTCATTGTTATCCGATCGATACCTTGGAGATATAGATCTCATTTTATTGTCACTATGCCTTCTTCAGCTTGTCTTAGAGTTTTGACCACTTTTGCAATATGTTCTTCGTATTCATATGGGTTTTCTAGGGTAATTAGCCAGGTATCTTTAAAAACATGATCAGGCGATAGTTCTTCTTCTTTCTCAATATCGGCAGGAGGGAATCGTGACAAGACGTCAGCTACTACATTGTTCATCCCAGGAATATGGTGCACCTTAAACTGAAATTTTTGTACAGCTATGATCCATCTTTGCAGTCTACTACCAGGGTTGGATTTAGTGAAAAGGTATTTTACGGCTGTGTTGTCTGTGTAAATGTCTAGTTCCTTGTCCAAGACATAGCGTCTTAATGTTAGTAGCAGAAAAACCAAGGCTAAACATTCCTTTTCAATGGTAAAATATTTCATTTCAGCAGCTGTCAACTTGCGGCTCATAAACCATATAGGTCTTTCTTCTTGTTTCTCTTCATCGAATTGAGTGAGGACTCCTTCAATTCTCAAATCACTTGCGTCGCAACATAGTTTGTATTTTGCTTGTGAATCAGGATATTTCAATTGAGCAGCGTTGATAATACTTTGTTTGACATACATAAACGCCTTTTCTTGTCTATCTGTCCACTTGAATGGTACAGTTTTCTTCAATAGCTCATTCATGGGAGCGATGATGTCGCTGAAGCAATTGATGTGTCTACTGTAAAATCCAGATAAAGCAGCAAAGGCACGCACATCGGTTTTATTTTTAGGTCCGGGAAAGTTCTTGATCTTTTCGACATTTGATACACAAGGTTTAATACCATCCTTCGAGACTGAAAATCCCAACCCTTCCATTTCTTTTCACGCAAAAGCAGCCTTAGAGGGTTTAATTACCATATTCACTTCTCGCAGTCTTTGTAGTGTACGATGGATATGATCAATATGAGTATCAAAGTCTTGTGAATATACCGTTATATCGTCGATATATGTAGTAACGAAGGTACCAACATAGTCTTGCATGGCAAGATAAATCGCTCTTGAAAACAAGCCGGTCCGTTGACAATACCAAATGGCATTACTCTGTATGAGAAGCATCCTCAAAGTGTAGCCATAGTCAGCTTGTGCATACAATCATCGTCCACTAAGATCTGGTTAAATCCTTTTAATAAATCTAGGGTGGTAAAGAAGGATGCTCCTTTATATGACTCCAGCAGGTGGGTAATAGATGGAAGTGGCCATGGATCCCTTTTTGTAATAGAATTCAGTTCTTGGAACTGGACCACCAATCGCTTGTCTATTGTTAACTTCTTGCCTACATACATAACGGGGAATGCCCATCCCAAGGAAGAACTACCGTCTTTTGCCGGGAGGTGCATAGTGGGGACGACCTGCCCATTTTTCAACATTTTGGCCAACCCTTTTTTAAACGTTTCTAGTTCAGCGTGTGACATATGCTTATTAGGCTTCTTTAAAATTGGCTGATGAGTGCCGGTATCTACATGTAGCTTAACGAGGTTCGTGGTTTATAAGTCGTTATAGTCGATGCCAAATACATCTAAGTATTGCATCAACGTTGCCATCAGTTGTTCTTGCTGGTCTTTGGAGAAATTGTTACAATCATATGTCTTTTGTTTAAGTATATCTATTTTTTCTTGATTGGACGAAGGTGTGTTGTCAATTTCGTCAGCTAATGCCTTTATTTTTTGAATTGCGGAGGATTTCCTTAGACAAGTCTCTTGAGGATTCTGTCAAGGTATGATGAGATAGGATTCATACATTGATTCGCTATCAGTGCCATCTCCTTCAGAGTCGTTATCAGCGTCGTTATCAGCGTCTTTATCAGCGTCGTTATCAGTGTCGGACTCATGGTGACTATCCAAATCCGTAACGTCTTCAAGGTTCAGTCGCTGCATACGGAGAGGGTTTGTGTCAAAGTTCACTGTAAGCGGGCTTCGGCCTTCATTCGTTTGGATAGAGAAATAAGAGGTTCCATAATCAGCAGCTAGCGCTAATAACTTGAGACAATCACTTCCTAGAAGTAGGTCATATGGTGGATTTTAGAAAACCACTACTCGAATACAAAAAAGGACTTGTTGTATTTTTATTAAGACTTGATCAATATTTCCTAAACTCTCGACCAAAGCACCATTAGCCATTCGTGTGGCCATTTTGGAACTCGTAGACGATATTTGCAAGTTGAGTTCTTCCATGAGTCTCTCACTCATAATGAAGCAATGAGATCCAGCGTGTAGTAGTGCGTCCACTAATATTTCACCTTCAACTATCGCTATAACTCTAGGGGCACCTATTCCAGTTTCTTCAAACGAGATAAGTTGTCTTAAGGGGGGTTTTCCGTCAACTTGGTAGAGATTCATAACTTCTTGTTGTGTATTAGACTTGTTTGATTGTCTTTTATGGCTTCCTTTAGTAAGTTAAAACAACTTCGAACGTACACCCTTGAGAGGCATAAGTTGTTCGAGGGAACAGACAAATAGTTTCGCTTTCAACAAGTCTTCAGCCTTAACTTCACTACCTGAGAGGACTTGAGGGGTCTGATAATTGAGGGGGTCCACCTGCATAGTTGTTTGGTTCGGGTGAAATGCAACTGACTTATTGTTCTGTGGAATGTGCTCTGCTTGTTGGTTTTCTTTTTTCTTCATCTTTATTTCTTTTCGCTTCATCAACAACTCTTGTGGGACTGTGTCGTGTACTTTGGCTAGTTTTCCACTGCGTGACACCCTTACATCCTTTTCGGATCCTTCACTTCTTGACCGCTTACCAACAGCATAGATTTCAAGGGGTTCTTTATTGGCATTCATTACTAGATATGTATTGTTCGCTTTTGATTTATAATTGGGACAATTCATGAATTGGTGTTGATCTAGCTGTCCTTTAAATATTCTGCATTCCTTGTTACATGCGTTAGCAACATGACCAGATTCTTGACAATTGTAGCATTTAGAACCTCCAGTTTGAGTATGGTTTTTTCAATAAGCAAAGAGAGCCGGTTCAGGCTAGACGCCAAATCGTTTATACGTTTTTCAATGTCTTTGGTTGTATCAGTCCGCTTAATTTCTTGTTTAGCCAGTGGTTTGTTCTTTTCTTGCGATTTTGTATGATTCCATTCTTGAGCGGCCATGTGAATTTCATTTTGCACATCATGCAGATTTGATTGTATGTCTGCTAGAACTGCCGTGTCACCTTGAGTGTCATCATCTTCACGGATTGCAAGAGTTTGCGCTTCAGTGAGGGTTTTTGGGGTACTGCTTTTCACTACCAACTTTAGATAATGAGAGGTCAATCCTTCAATAAAGGTAGTCTTCAGAATGTTATTATCCAGGAATGCCCATTGGACTTGCTTTTTCTTGGCCCTTTCATACTTAGATGCCATTTCATCAAATCGATCAATGAAGTCTCTAATTCTTTCTTCAGGTCTTCTTTTAATTGACAGAAGTTGTGACACAAGTGTATTCATGTTAGGGACTTCCTTTTGAAATCGGTCAGTAAATTTGGTTTTGAAGCTTTTCTAGTCTTCGAAATCATGTCCGTGGAACCAAGTAGATAGGTTTTCCGAACCTAGATATCCAAGAAGAAGTCTAAGCTTGTCTTCTTCTGAAACTTGTATGATTTCAAGGCAGTTTTCATAGGTTTTGAGCCATTGCGTTGGTTCCATTTTTTCTTTGTATTCAGGGATTTTTATAAGGTTAATGGGCAGCTTTGCACCATTGTTATCGTGTTTGGCCATTATAGATTGCTTGTTAGAAAAACAAATGAAATGTTGGTATCTCTATTGAATTGACTTTTTTAGGATAGTAAAAGTTTTTCTAATCCTGCAGTTAGCTATGTTAATTGTGGTTTATGGCAAGGAAAAGGAAGAAGAAAAGATATAAATGAAGCTAATATGGGTGGTTTTATATGTGCAGGAAGACTAAACTTTGAATTGACATTGCAATGCAAGAGATACCAAAAATTCGAGTCATTACATATCAATGATAAACAAAATTGAACCATCCGATTCCTAATTAGGGTTTTTTATGCAACTTTTTTCTTTCATCCTAATTTCTATGTTACAAGAACATTTTTATTTTTTTTATGAAATGAAGAGTTGGTATTCCGGTTCCTTAATAAGCTTTTTTTTGCAACTTTTTTTCTGAAGTCGAATCTGATGCTCAAGGTTGTATTTGTCATTCGAACTCAAGAAGAAGCAAAAAGATGAAGTGCTATATAGTGTTACACTGAGCAAAACTTGCACTATATGTAATGTATGGTAGTTTGACCATTATCTAAAGTATTGAAAAGGCATTAGTTTACACAATTTAAATCATATAGTCTCATAGTATTAAACATAAGGAGATAGATTAGCTAATCTTTAATGTAAGAACCCATAAAATTTAGATACAAATCGAGTCTTTATTCTTTTTGGTCAATCTTTGACATTGTATTCTAATATTAACTTTTATCTTTTTTTCTATGTCTTTGATATCCATATTAATCTTCGAGTAGATAGGATTGATGGGTGGATATACACAGTCTTCTTCAACTATGAGGATATTGTAATGATGCGCTTTAAATTGTAGAACAATTGGAAGTTTTTCTAGAATAACAGCACAAATTGGCACCATCAAAGTTGGCTTGTTGGCTTTGTCACCATCCATGATTGTAACAGCAATCTTATAGGTGTCTGCAACAATTTGACTGCATTCTATACCGTTATACCAGTATTCTAAAGGACAGAAAACATTGTTGTCGTCTATTCCAAAAGAAAGAATACCCTTTACCTTTTTAACGTCAAACCTGTTACCTTAAAGTCAATAAAGTCTCTATTATATACTTGTCATACTCCATACCTCATTTGTTTGTATATCTCCAAGTTTCTTTCAAGTGTCAACAACATATCTTTTTTTACTTGCATGTGTTGGAAGCTGTCTTGGTAGACTCTATGAGCAATCGCATGAAATCCACAGTAACCAGTTGAAGGACTCACGACTACACGCTTTTTAACAGCTTGAAGTGTGGTGTTAACTTTTTGTCTACTGATCAGTTGAATTTCAGAATGATTGTGTGGTGTTTGTTTCTTACTGAGAATCCACGAAAAGTTCTTCTTAGTAGATTTGTTGTAGTGGATTTGAAAAAAGCAGTTGGGAATTTTACATTTTGCGTATACTTTCTGATCAGTTTTGAGTCGAAATTCAATAAAGTGTTTCGTTGTCAAAGGAGCGGTTTGTAAGACGTAATCAGCAACAGCTTGTTTTGTGAATGAACAAGCTAGTTCGCTTTGCATGTCGAGGCGAATCAGATGGCGCGTAATAAGAACTAAAGTAAATAAAATAAAACTTGCTTTTATTTAGTCAAGGGCAATATACAGACTCAACAAACCATATTCAAACTGAGGTAAAAAAAAACGAATAAAACGATATTAGGCGAAAGGTAAAAAGTCATTCGGGAAATACGGGTGTAACAGATATAAAAAAATATTGGGAATCAGCGATACGTCTTCATTCGCAAAACATTAGTCACTTTTAACCGAGCAACATGAAAACCCCTCTTAGCTAAATAAAGTAAAGGTGAAGGAATTGCAAACATTACGTTGAGTGAAAGAGTGATTAAAATGTATGTTTAGCACATTTAAGAGAAAGGATTAGGTCCAAATCTGATAATGAATTTCATTGTTTCTGTCAACCGATAGCAGATAGCCGATTATAGTAATTGTGTACCTGTTGAGTAGGAAAATTCTAATTCTGTATATAATATCATGTTGACAGGTTAATTAATGCTCTTTCTACCTAAATACAACAAAAAAATAACACTCAATTATGTCTGAATCCCTTCTCCTCTGTTTCTGTGATGAATGCATCAACTTCCCTGATGAAGAAAGATGGTTGCCTCAATATACCATTCAATATCACAAGGCAAACAATTTGTTTGGAGGTGTTGCCTACAATGAGTGGGCTTCTGCCAACGGTAAAACACTTTATAAAGTAAAAATGAAACATGTTAGGTAACGCTGTTGTTTTTAGATGATCAATTCTTTGACATGGTTGGCTTGTCTGAACAAGATGTCAACAATGACATCGATTCAATGGATGCTGATGGTAAAGAAACAAAACGCATCATCAAAGAACTTAACACTAATCGGTCTGTTATATAGATGACGAAATCATGGAAGAAGATTTCAGCATCTTGGCCACGGGTGACGATGAAGAATGGTCTGATGTTGGTACCTCTGCGTTCGAGCCTGAGGAGGTGACAACCGATAGTTGTTGAAATCGATGAAATCGATCAACTTGCTGACACTTTTTCTTCAAGTAAATTCCAATAAATAAAGTCATTTAATTCTTTTACTGAACGATTCTTTATATTATGTCTATTATAGGCAAAATCCCTTCTTCAGCAGTCTCTAAGATCTTGTTTGCAATGGTGGTCAAGCTTCATAACAAGTACACCACTCACGAAGGTACTGAGTATGTGATGGAATGCTTGAATCAAGTCATGGAAGAAACTGGCGACTCCTTCCGCTTTCCTAAGCGTGTGCCTACCTTTTTGAACCGTACTGCTCTTTTAAATGGTAGCACGGATGGTGTCAAGACATACGTTGTCTGCTCCAAGTGTCATGCTTTGCATGAAAATGCAACTGGTGCAGTCATCCGTGACAAGTCCATGGTTAATGCCATATTTATTTCCAAGCATGCCTCCTTCTTTTGTACTGGCAATCTCTTGGCTCTTAACAACCGAGTTCCTCCCGCCATGTGTGTGCAGATGAAGTATGCCTACTGTTCCGTTGAGGCTACTTTGAAGAGATTTTTCAGATGACGAGGTTTTGCTGACCAACTTGACCAGTAGAAACACCGACGTGGTTTGGAAGGCCACTTTTTGGACTTGCAGGATGCCAGCATGTTTGATACCTTCGCAGGCATTGCCTACTGATAAGGTTCCCTTTGCCTATGAATCCAACTATAACTTGCAGCTAGCTCTGAACATTGATTGGTTCAGTTCCTTTGAGCACAGTTACAGTGTAGACTGTATTTGCATGTTTATACTTAACTTGCCAAAGAAGAATGGCCGTGATCTGAAGAAGAACATGATCTTGGTTGGTGTGATCCCCGGCTCAAGTGAGCCTCGTACCACTGCCATCAATCACTATCTTAGGCCCTTGGTGAATGAATTGTTGGTGTTGATGAGAGGTGTAGACATGCCGGTCACTTTGCTCAATGGTCAGGTTGTTTACAACAAGGTCCGAGCAGCTATCTCTTTGATCAGTTGTGATCTACCTGCTACAAAGAAGCTAATCGGCAGCCTTTCGTACAATGGTCATCGTGCTTGCCATATGTGTGATCTTGTATTCCCTTCTCTTCCTGGTGGTGTCAGTAGACACAACTACTGCAACTGGAACTGTGACAGCTGGCCCTAGAAAAGATCCTAATGCTACTCGCCAAGCTTCTGAGGATTGGAGAAGAGCACCCACTGGTGTAAGAAGAAAGGAAGTTGAAAGGGCAACTGGATCAAGGTATTCAATTTTGAATGAATTGCCTTATTTTACTTACGATCTGGTTGCCCTGGAACCTATGCATTGCTTGTACCTGGGCATTGCCAAGCGGTGCATTTCCGCTATGATTCCTCTGACTTCGTATGAAGTCATCCAACAAAAGATGAAAAAGATGGTCTTCAGCCCGGATCACTCCTGCGGTCCCTCTTTCGAACAAGATAGGTGAAAATGGCTTTCACAATGTGAAGGCTGTTGAGTTCAAGGACTTTGTGGTTGGTGTAGCTTCTCTGGTACTGAAGGGAGTTATTCAAGACGATGAGTATGCTGTTGTGATGAATCTCATCAAGGCGTTTAGAATTCTTGAAGGCGATAGCATAGCTATTTCAGACATTGAAGTCGTTCATAGCTATTTGCTTACTTTTGCTGTAGGGTATGAACGAATTGTATTCGAAGGACGAGGTAACCCCCAACTTCCATTTCATGTTGCATCTTCGCGAATCAATGCGAAAGTGGGGTCCCGTTTCTTGTTTTTGGGGATTCAACTTTGAACGAAACAATATGTTTGTCAAAAGAATCCGCACTAATCATAGACAAGGTCTAGAAAAAACCTACGTGGACAAAATGCAATCAATCATCTTCTCTGAAAATTTGGATTTTATCACGCATAACAGTTCTTACTACTAGTCGTTTTTTTTGTCTTGTTTCTAAATGTCTTTTCTTTGTTTTAGGTTTTTTTGTATCTCCCTTTTTCAAATAAATTCTTTGCTACGCAAAAAAAGGGTCTTTAAAAAGAAGAATCCCTAGTAAAAGAATAACTGCTATTAATAATTTTATTACAAGTTTATGTATGCTTGTGTTTATTGTCTATATCGAAATTAATGTCAATCTAAAATCCTTATTGCTTGCGACGTTCATCACCATATGATGACAATTATCAAGAAATATTTTGTTTGTATCACCACTGACGAAACTGAAATCAGTTGCAGGTAAAGGTAGTTGAATAAGCGAATGTTTTAAACAGAATTCTTTCTCCTCTTCTTCTCTTTTCCTCTTTTTCGATTTTATTTTACAACGATTTTTTTTTGAATTTCAGAAACTAAAACGCGTCAAACAACATGAACAATATTGCAATCACAAACGATGATCTCAGAATCGCTGAATCCGATAGAGAACAGAAAGCGCAAACAGCTATAGCTATTTTTTACGATTTGTTGGATTTTCGTCAATAAATGGCAATCCCTTTATATATGAAGATATGCCTTCCAAAAGTTAGAAATCCACCAAATGGGCGTCTCCCAAACACAATCGTCTCTCTGGAAACGATTATGCATGCCTTCTAGACTACTACACACTTGCATACGAGGGATTTACATCTTCAAACGATGTACAGAAGTTCAAATCCATTGACCTCTTAGGGATACAATTATTCATCTCAGCTCACAGGCAGTAATAGTGGTGTCTATGTCAATGCATTTCGAAAGAAAGGAAGTCAGACCGGCTCATTGCTAGATGAGATTACATTACGAACCGGTGCAATTAGACTCTTTTTCAAGCACGCACCTCTACTAGAAGACGAAAATGGCGATGATCCTTAAAAACTGGATCACTACTTCGCTTTTGTACAATGGTTCAAGCTTCCTAGGGAAGTAATAGAGGACTTACTGTTCTACAGAGATGATGGCATGCAGCCTTTTGTCGAGCAGTTTGAAGACGACGATTTTTTTTGTATACTTCCACTACACAAGATCCATTCGACTTCGCATTTGTATTACCCAGGTATTGCCAACATAGTAGTAGCTTTGCATCTACCAAGTAAAATTCAGTGAAGTATCTAGAGGACGACAAGATCTATGATAGTTTATTAAACGCTTTTATTTACAATAAAGGGTCTAGCAAAGAAACTGATTCCTGCTCCCCAAAAATGTCTTCTCTAATACCCCAAGAGAGAAGTTTTTGACCGACAAAGTGGCTTCAACATCACCGAATTCAAGTCTGGTTTTCTTAGCAGTACCAAGCTGACCCATCTTCTTTTTCGATCTTCTGCATTCATCAAGGTAATTAAAGAACAAAGTACAATGCATAATAATACCATTTAGGTCTAAATACCATGATGTACTAGGATCCAAATCTTTTTTATAACTACCTTGGTGCTTCTGTAAGAAGGAGCTTTTCTCACGGTGAGCTCCTCGTTGTTTTCAATAACATCCTCTTGATTGGATGTCATATCACTACAAAGAAGTCGCTCACATTCAGCATGAGGACCAAACTTCTCAACACAATCATCAACATTCTTTGAGAAGGCCACTCTTCTCTTGCGAAGAACCTTTCACATCAAGGTTAATATCAGTCGAGCTAACGTTCTCTATTTGTATTAATTTACTTACATATGATTTGCGAGAACTTGCATCGTTTCACAATCTTTTAAGGGCTTGCACAGCAACAGGTTTGATTACATCTTCTGCCTTTCTCTCCAGGTTGTTGAACCGACTACGAACAACTTCCACCAAGTACTTTCGCTTTTGTGCTGGCCCCCATTTCAAGCTAGCAGCAACCTCTGACACCTTAGGATGGACAGCCAGTTGAGCAACGATGCTGCTGGCAATCTTCATGTTTTCCTCGTTCTTCATAAGACTGGAGTCTATGTCCCATTGGATATCCCTCAAAGCTCTTACCTCAGCTGTCTTCATGGCTCTCTATGTTGTTTGATTTATATGTTAGTACCCTAAAACGCAAAATTCGAAAGTATAAAAGCTGAAGACTTACTCTAATTGCATGTCTAGCAATTTTACCGGGAGCACGACCGATGAAAGTGCTAGCCATCACCTTCTTGGCCATAGTCTTCAGACCATCCGATTCCTTCTTCAAGGCATGCATCTGAAGAGCCATTTCATGCATTTGAGTGCTCATATTTTGGATCTGTGCATCCTTCTTGGCCATCTCTTGCTGAGTAGCTGACTTGAACTCTTCAGTACTCTGCTGAATATTGGTCATCAGAGCTTTAAGTTTATTAAACTCCAAAAACACAGTATTGTTTTAACGGGTTTTGTTGTTTACGCGAGGTACAAAACGAGAAGGAGTATCAATAGGAATCGCTTGTCTGTTATTGTTGTTGTTGCTCATTGTGAGAATTATACAGGTAAAAGAAATAACAGAAGAGTAGAGTTAGGAAACTATGTTATGGTTTAAATACATTCTCTTACTTACTGATTTGTAAAGCTGGGTACACAATGTCAACATTTTTATATAACCCGAAGAAAAATTTTCTTTGACAGATTTCACTTTCCAGCTCTTAAGTGCAACTTCTTTTTTACTCTTTCTTTCCCTTTTTTCTTTCACTTTTTTCTTAAAATGTATGAAGTAAGTTTTATTATCGCTCTTGCAAACAAAAGCGTCTAGAGCTTCATTTTTTTCTAGATATTATCAGTAATGTCTGCTCAGATTAAAGGTTAGTATCACTAAGTTCATTCAAGCGCGCAACTAACATGTATTTCTCATAGGTTAATTGTCTATGTAGCCACTGATCTCTGTTTTCAAGGTGGATAATAACTCTAACTACATGTTCGTTTTATTTTTGTTTGACTAAAATTTTTACCCTTTAGATTTGCTTCTGGTAAATCTTACTTTATGGGTTCTTTGAACGATTGATTTGTA
The DNA here is from genome assembly GCA_025331435.1 of Choanephora cucurbitarum. Lineage (NCBI taxonomy): Eukaryota > Fungi > Mucoromycota > Mucoromycetes > Mucorales > Choanephoraceae > Choanephora > Choanephora cucurbitarum. Next base: position 18,046 of record JAIWNI010000184.1, on the reverse strand, counting down.
AGTATTATAACATATCATTGTTTTATCAGCTTTCCAACATTCACATTTCTAGAAGTGCTCTGTTATTTGTCCCGTTCTTTGTTCTGTTCTCTGTTCTGTTGTCTGTTCTGTTCTCTGTTCTGTTCTATGGTCTTTCAGGCCTTTTGTGCTATTCATCACAATTGTTAGTCTGTAAGGCTTTAAAGCGGTTTTACCAGAAAATTAGCCCTGTATTGAAGGTCTGGTGAAGGTAAGTGCAAGGGCAAGGATCCATGGCATCGCAAGCCAATTCCGCTCCTTTTAGCGATATCTAGACCAGTAGAATGGTCATTTTTAGTAGTAAATAATGTATATATATATCCATATTTTAAATAAAGAGCCCAATTAAAAAGCATTTAAAAAGAGCGAAAAATCTATTTTAAGCATATAAAGTAAAGAAAGTAAAGAATTAGTACTACCCAAAACTAAAGAAGCATCCAAATAAAGACGTCCTCATTAGAAGGAAGAGCGAATGTCAAAAGGGAAGGAAGCGTCTAATGAATGTATATTGTAACGTGCAACAAGGCTAAAATAAAGAAGTATATCTCGAAGGATGCACAATTTTGAAATCAATGGTCCGTTAAAAGAAGGTCATCAAAGACCTCATCAAAGAAAGAAGCAAATCAGCAAAGGGTATGAGCCGCCTCACAATTGAAAAGAAAGAATGATTCCTAGACGGTAACATATACCTCACATAAAATGTCCGTTAGACGGTAGTTTGTCACTCACAGATAGCGTCTGTTAGACGGTAATTTGTCTCTCACAAAAAGTGTTTGTTAGACGGTAGTTTGTCCTACAACACACTGTTTGTGAGGTATCGGTGAGGCCGTCTCACCAATATCTCACCGACATCTCACAAACATCAAATTGATTGTAGTGGGCTTATGGCATAAGTTCAAATCCATGTGTGTACTGGTTGAGTTTTTTGATGCAAGTCGTTTGCTGGTTAATCCCGTGATGTCGTGATATATCTATTCTGCTTTGGCCTAGTGAACCCACTTTATTACCTCTGTCCTTTTAAATCTTCAATGCTTTTCTCATCCCCCTACCTACTAACTATAAACCCTCCCTGATACCAACTACTCCTAACAACAACCCTCCCTAAAATTTGCTATCTGTAGGTCTTTCTTGCCCAACTTATGGGATCGTAGTGCAATAGTATTATCAGCTTCATATCTAATAAAAATGATATTCATCTTAACCAACCGCGCGGACACGAGTGTCATGTCTTGCTATAGTTTAGTTTTTTGGAGAGTAAAATTCCTTTTGTCCGGCATTGCTTCGGTCAGCGCTTCTCAATTGTTCCGGTTGACGTAGGTAAAGTATTTAAATACACCCCAATTATTGATGTGTAGCTGTTATCAACACCCCACTTTTACCTTTTACTTTTGTTTTTGTTATTTGTACGTTCAATTTACTTATTTGTACAGAGGGGTTGCAAAAAATAAGATAAAAATTTAAATTTTCGTCTAAAATATGTTGACAACGCAAGAAATAGTTGATCTCCTTTATCTCTTTTTTGTATCCAAATGGCTCAAAGAACCCACTTAACTGATGCAGAAAAACGTCTTATTGTCAAATTAAGTCAAAATTGTATCAAAGCTAAAAAAATTTTAACAGCTGCAGGTGTTAAATTGGCCAGCGTCTACATACTCTTGGGAACACAAAAATTGCAAGGTACGACAGATCGTGCTAAAGGATCTGAAAGATCTAGAAAACTCACTTCTAGAGTATTAAGAATTTTTAAGCCGGTCATTGTGCTCAACAGGAGAGCAACTTTGGCCGAATTGACGTCCTCTTTGCATGTCAAGGTTCACAAGGACACCGTTCGTCGTGCAATGTTCAGAATATACTATAGAAGCCGAGTAGCACAGAAGAAGCCATTCCTAAATGCCTTCCAACGAAGAAGAAGACATGACTTCACAAGAAGATACAAACACTGGACAGTGGAAGACTGGAAGAAGATGTTTTGGACGGATGAAAGTTCGTTTGGAAACGGCAAAAATTCTGCGAAAATGATGGTTTGGCGCCTACCATTTGAAAAGTACTTCGAAAAATGTCTAGCACCTAGTTTCAAGAGTGGTAGAACCAGCTTGATGGTTTGGGGTGCCATCAGGTATGGTCGTGAATCCCGCCTCTAATTCTGCAGCGATATTGAACGAATAGGAGAGGACTTTGTATCATTTATATACAATGGCCCTCCCCCTGAATTCGATGGACGGGAGCGAAATCTACTACTAATGGAAGACGAGGCTCCTTTCCATAGATGCAGGGCTTCAAAAGATTGGAAGTTGGAGAAGGAATTGAAGGTGCTAGACTGGCCTGCACAATCGCCAGATTTAAACCCAATCAAAAGTCTTTAAATGATCATGAAGCGATGAGTGGAGGCCTACCAAAGCAGACAGGGGCGTTTCCCCAACGCCGACACTCACCGGGCATGCTTACAAAGAGTATGCGACAGTTTCAGGCCAAAAGATTGGAATAATCTCATTGCAAGCATGCCCAAAAGACTTAGATATGTTTTCCCCCACAAAGGTGAGCCAACAAGATATTAGCCGGCCACTAGCTCAATTATTTGTATGTTTTCAAAGCAATAAAAAGCTCAAAAGCAAATCCAGACAGTTATAATAACTTTTAGAGCATTTTAGGACATTTAGTAATAGTTTAATGGTGGTTAGGAGGTCAACATCAATGATGATGATAATTTGGATTTTGCGGAAATTTAAACTTTTATCTTATTTTTTGGATCCACACTGTACTATTCTAAATTCTATTTTATTTATTTTCTTAATCTCATGCTTATTTATATTTTTATCTTATTCGGCTACTCCATCTTATTTGAATAAGTGTATCATCGCACAAGTTATCAAAATCATTATATATATCCCAATCATATTTTAAATAAACTTTTTGTCGAATACTTACTGGAAAATAATATGAACCTACTATTTTCTGTAACCTACTTAAAAAATCTTTGTCAAATTGGTGAAGCTACCAGGGGACATTCAATTTAAAGAAGAACAATAACAAGCGATTTAACATATTTCAGCAGGCAGTTTGGATATTAAAAAAGTGAAGATTATCAATAAGAAAAATATGTCGAGTCATATTCTGAGTCATATGATTGAAGAACCACCTACATTTGCTGGCGAAAATGACATTGAGGATGGTTCAAAATTATTAAAGCAGATCGAGCGTATCAAAAGGGTTTAGCACTGTCTGATGATGACATTTTATTCGTTAGCGGCAACCGTTTACGGGGAAGAGCATCCACTTGGTGGAATAACAACGAAAGAATCATCAAAACATGGAGTGATTTTGAAGATGGATTCAAGAAGTCATTTGCACCGGATGAAGCAGCTATAGACCTTTGACGGAACCAGTTAATCAACCACAAGCAACAGAAAAATCAATCCGTTGAAGACCTCAAAATTCGTTTTAATGAAATATGTCAATTATCAGAAGTAGCAGGCGAGAAATTATCTGAAAACTACAAGATCCGTCACTTTAAAAAGGCGTCAAAAAGAGAAATACTCTACGAGTTGGATCGAGCTCTTATCTCACTACGTAATCACTGGGAGTTACTGATCAAAGAAGCCAAGCGTATTGAAACTAATGTCAAGCGATATGATATTATTAATGATGTTGATTTTCATGGTTTACTCAGAAAAGCGGCAAAGGCAAGTCAAGATAAAATCAACTCAGTAACAGAAGAACGATCTATCACCTCAAACATAAATGTCAATGATTATCTCAGTACAGTTATCCCTGAATTAGTCTGTGATATGAAAGAACTCAAGATCACCATAAGCAATAAAGGTTCAGTACCTTCATAATTAAGTGGAAATTACCACAGAAACAATAATGCTTACAAACACTATAACTATAATAAGTCCAACATTACTGGTTACAACAATAACAATTTCAGATGCTTTATATGTGGTGGTATGGGTCACAAGGCTATAAATTGTACGAATAATATAAGAGAGAATAATTATGGTCCTCAAGATGTACGCAACAATAAACACATGCAGGGAAAAGAGAAGGGGCAACAGTAGATGAGTATGGAACTGTTGCCCAAAATAAGTATTTAAATACTCAAGATGCTCAAAATATGAAAAAAAATGACGGAAACATAAAAAAAAAAAGGGATGATACACATGTAAAGATTGATGCAGTAATGATAGTACCTAAATTCGAAGATACGGATGAAGACACACCAAATGATATCTACAACATCAGTAAAAGAACATGATAACAAAATTCAGATAACTCTATCTAAAATGGAAACAATAATTCACACAATAGGATATTGAACACAATTGATAAAAATCAGTTTCCTGCAGTGCAACATTGACAACCACAAGGAGAAGCATCCAGTTCTCAAATGACACCATCAATGCAACCCATAGTACAATCACAAACACAATTGCCACAATCAATTAACACTCTAGGTGACGTCGTATTCATGGATACTACATCAAACATAGCACTTTCTGGGAAAAGACCAAAAATCAAACGACAAAGGGCTCCTCCCAGAAAGATAACAGTGACTGATGAGAAGGTCAAATCAAATATTAGGCAAAAGTAAAATCAAACTACTATTGCAGTGACCCTAAAAGAATGGATCATCAACAACAAAAAAGCTCAAAGAAACATTTGAGATAGTAATTGATTCCTTTTAGAAAAAAAGCCAAGAACAGGTATACGAAGGAATAATGTGAAAGGGAAGGGTGAAGAGAAGGAAGTAGTAGCATAACAGATAAGACCAATAGAAATCAATCAGATCACCAATGCATCTGAATACGACACAGACGGCTACGACTCAGATTTCAGTGATAATGAACCAGAAAGTGAAGAATACACATCTTCGGGAATGTATGATGAAGACGAGCGGAAAATGTAAATCGACAATGAGAACGAAGATGATGAGTTACACTCGGACAGCGATGACACAGAACACGAATATCCTAATGACCTAAATGCAATGAAACGTTTAACACCTATGTAGGCACCTATCACCATTTATGTTCATCAAGTAGAAGCTGTATTCGATCCGGGAGCATTCGTATTACTCATCAGCAGAGCACCAGCTAAAAGATTAAGGTTACTACCAAATGGGGACACTATACCTATAGCCAGGGTAGATGATAAGAAAAATGCGTACACAAGAAATGATCCACGTCATAGATCTGATATCACCTTATCTGTACCAATAAGAGTAGTTGGTAAGCTTAAACCGGAGCACATGGTGATCAACGATGATTGTGATGACGATACATGCATATTCGGCATGACATGGTTCAAGCAATATAACACATCTCAGCAAATACGTGACAACGTTATCATCATCCCAACAAAAGATGGAAGGTCAAGAGTATTATCATTAGGCAGAAATTCTGTAGACAAGCCTGTAAAACAAGCCAAAATTTATACAATGTCTATTAGAAAATCTTGTGACGAAGTACATGATGAATCTCTTAGTCGTCTTTACAAACTTGTGACGTACGATGAGGATATCGTAAGTGGAAATAGTATTAATGATGCCTGTTCCATTGTCAAAGTTGTAGATGTTAACCAAAAGGAAGAAGGAGATATACATCCAAGTGTCAAGGTTCTCTTAGATAAGTTTCCTAACAGTTTTGCAGCGGACGCAGGTTTAGGCAAGGTATCCAAAAAAATGAACTCACCATAGAGTTGGCAGATCCGAATGAAGTTATCAAAGCTAAACCATACCGGCTTACTTGGGTAGAAGATACACAACTGAAACAGGAGCTACAGGAACTGTTAGAAAAAGGACATATTAGACCATCCAAAGGTAGATGGACGTCTCCAGTGTTCTTTGTTAAAAAGAAAGACAAGGGACTTAGATTGGTGGGGAATTTTTGTAAACTTAACAAGAATACAAGAAAAGAGAATTATCCCTTGCCTCATATCAACGTACTGCTCGATTCTCTAGGTGGTGCCGTGGTGTTCACAATATTGGATGCTGTCTCGGGCTATTTGCAAGTACCTATGCAGAAAAATTCGATTGAAAAGACAGGATTTATCAGCAAATATGGGACTTATGAATTTTTGGTCATGCCTTTTGGTCTATGTACTACAAGTAATACTTATCAAAGAATGATGCCGCAACTGATGGCGCCTTTTTTTGGTAGACTTGTATTTGTCTTTATTGCCGACATAATTGTTTATTCCAAATCAATGGAAGAACATACAGTTTCTTTGAGAATAATTTTCGAGACATGTCATGCCGCTAATCTCGAGTTCAAAAGATCAGAGTGCCATTTTTCTAGAAATCAAGTTAAATACTTAAGACATGTAGTATGTGCGACTGGTGTACTCTCAACTAATAGGAATGTCTCTAGGTTGTTGGATATGAACACCCCACCGGTGTTTCTGAAGTCAGGTCTTTATTGGGTACAACCAATTACTATAGACGGTATATTCAGGACTATGCTCTGCTCATGAGACCGATTACCAAGCTTTTGAAGAAAAACAGTGCTTTCGTATGGGAACAAGAACAAGAGCAAGCTTTTTTTTGAGTCAAAAACTTACTATGTAACCCACCCATCTTATCTTATCCAGATAAAGAGCCAGTGCAGATATTCACGACTGACAGCTGTAACACTGGAGTAAGGGCGATCCTCTTACAATGATCCGATGGACCTAACAAGGGGGAGAATGTTATTGCTTATGCTTCTAAGGCGCTCAAGGCTGCTGAGAGCAATTGGACAACTACTAAATTGGAAGCCTATGCCTTAATTTGGGTTGTAAAATACTTTAGACAATATTTAGCAGGAAGAAACCGACGATTTATATTGTGCACTGATCATTCAGCATTGGCCTTTATACTTAACAATAACAAACCAACACCAAAGATAAGCCGATGGGCAGCTGCATTGATGGAACACAATTACGAAATCAGATGCAAACGCGGAAAACGCAATCCGGCGGATGCCCTATCCAGACTTATACAAAACTAATATTTACTCATAGCCAAAACAAAATAAACATACAAAACAATATACATATATCCAATATAAAATACAATGTAATAATTGGCCTATCTCAAATTTTCTCGTAGTACAATGATATTTTTTTACTTATAAATAGCCAAGCAACTTTAATGAATAAAGGACAGACTTTCTTTCTCACAAAATCGTCTCATATTATTTACCTTTAGGATTCTTAAATCCTTTCCATTTTATAACTTTGTAATATATTTTCATTTTATTTTTCAAGTCCTATATTGAACATCAACTTTATTACGTAAAGAACATTATTGATTTCGGCCTAATCTTGAACACTATCCTATCATATTATAAGGAACAATATCAAGTTTAGTTTACGAAATGTTCATTGAACATTATCTCTTTGGTTATTGAAACTTGTGGGAACACTATCAATTGAAGTATTTTTAAAACAATATCCTCTTATTCGAAAGGAACACTATCTTTGTAATCTTAGAATCTTAAATTGAGCATTATTGCTATTGAAAGCGAACACTATCAATATAAGTTATATTATTGAACATTATACTAAGCTAATTGAAGGAAGGAACACCATCAATAATATATTACATAAGTCTTTGAGGAACACTATCTTTTATAAAAAACACTATCATCTGAACTTTCACATACGCTTAAATCACATTCATTTTGTATAGTGGGACACCTATAAACCTGGTACTCATTCTACCTTAATTATTTAATCTCCACTGTCCAAAACCATATTATTACAGTGGTGCTCATTATAGGGGGCTCTTTATAAACAACATCAAACAATCCATCAAAAATATCATTAATATGGCTCAAAACAATGGCAATAATGGCCAACTCCCCACCGACTTGGTCCCCTTAAACTTTAATCTTAACAGAATACCTCCAATCGTTTTGTTGAAGTCGAACATACTGTATTGACATCTTAATTCTAAAGCCCTGTTAAACTCCATTATTTTCATGGTTCTGAGGAAGAAGACTTTGAAAGTCTGGAGGACTCGCTCGTATGCTTCTTTGGCACTAAGAAAATAGAAAATGACTTACAGAAAATATCCTATTTACGCTCTTTACTGAAGGGTATCGCTCGTATTGATTTTAACCAAAAATATTCTGATATTAAAAACCTAAAATACAATGAAATAATACCAGCTCTCAGGTCCAAATATTCTACAACGAAAAACATCCTTAAAAGGATGGAGGCCTTTGAAGAAACTACTCAAAACTATGACGAATCGCCTACAAATTTCTTTGTCCGAGTATCCGAAATGGCAGCTAAGGCAAAACTTAAAGATGAAACTGCCATCTATCGAAGATTTTGTTACGGGTCACTTCCTTTTTATTTCAATCATTGTCAATCCCTTAGTGCTAGATCTCACTCAGAATACTACAAGTTTTCCAAGGGCTTTGGAAGACTCAAATTCAAAATAAAGTACAAGCCATGCGTAATCAAAACTTGGAAAGAAACATGATCCAGGATTATGCTGAAAAGCAAAGAGACAATGAAGTCCCTGAAGTAGTATTATTCAATGTTGAAAACTTGAAGTCAATGATGGAAGACGTAGTTGATCGAAAGATCAAAGGACTGCAAAACAATGATTTTTGAGGAAGACAAAGTAATCAGTATCAAATAATGGCTCTAATTACCCATATCAAAAAAGGAATCGTCCCTATGTATCATTCTATCAATCCAGTCAAAATTATTGAAACTAAGCTGCACCTCATTAGAGTAATCATAAAAACCTAAACTCTCCATATAATCAACAATATCATCAAAATGATAATTGTAGAGACGGCAATTACCAAAACCATGGCTACCAAAATAACAATAATCGTCAAAACAACAACAACTATCAAAACAGGGATTTCTATGCTCGATAACAAAATTGATATTCTTCTGACAATAGAAATAGCAGCACTCGAATTACAGACCAGAAAAACCCGAACAACATTTCTAGACGGTCTAACAATTTCAACTACGTTGAAAATAATAGCAATGCCAATCCCGATTATCACTATCATGATGACCTCTCAAAAATTTGTAGGGTCGTCTGAATTCAGGTAGTCGACCCATAAAAAGAATAAAAATCCTGAACATACCGATACTTTATTACCGGCAATAAAACGGAAACAACACACCGCGAAGCCACGAGAACCCTATGGTACTAGAAATAAGCCAATCACAAGTGAACGAGAAATCAACCAACAAAATAAGAAAAAGCTTGATAACTCTAATCCAGAAATACAGCAACCAGTAAACAGCTCAAAAAATGATAACAATGCTATGAAAGAAGATCTTCCTATTATCATAAAATTAAGGAAGCTGGATATGACCTATCTGCGGATTTGTTTGGGCAAAACGCGAACATAACATTCCGTCAATTAGTATTAATGATACCTTCGCTGATGAATGGAGTAAAAACTGAGCAATCAAATCCTTCGGAATATCTTCCAATTAAGTGAATTCAAGAACGGAAAATCCCATGTATTCCCAACAAGAAAACAATAACATCTTGTCCACCAGAACTCAGGTACACGTATATGATAGAGATGTTATTGCTTTGATTGATTGTGGTGCTTCAAAAACGATAATAAGTAAACGCTTACTGGACTCTCTTGGTTTGGAAATAGATGTACCATCGACTACTATTTTTACCCTCGGAGACATAAATACTTGCCCTTCTTCGGGGTTGGTGTATGATATACCTATCGGTATCAATGATTTATCTATCCCTATCACTGTAGAAGTTCTGGCCAGGACACCTTTTGACCTTATCATTGGCAATAGCTGGTTATAACGGGCACAGGCTGTCGTAAATTATAAACTTACCCAAATGCAAGTTACGTTCAAGAAAAAGACTACCAACATTCCTATTATTATACGAAAGGAGGAAGATCCTAAAAATGCTTTTTCTGGCAAAAATATAACGGATTACTTAACTCCTGAATATGACGATGAAAAAACAAATAGCAGTCTATCGGATAGTGAGACTGAAGATGATAGTACAGATGGATGTAGCCAAGCCACAAGACAGGAAGAAGAACTAATGCCTACACGACACACACCCCAGAGTGAACTATGTACCATGATGACTACTGAAGAAACTGAACCATATACATAAAATATCAAGCCTTCTGGAGGTACTTCAGATACTATCCCCGCTCACTCTTCCATTTCTATAAACATAAATGTACCACAAAGAAGCAATGCTAAAATTATTGAAGTAAATCCTTCACTCGCCCCCTATTTATTCTTGCTCCCATGTTTGCTCGAACCTAAAGAAAAAAAATATCGAGGATTGCTTTATAGTAACTCTGACAATACAATTACTATCAGTTCTGATGAATAAGTTGCTTCCATAACGGACGTAGAGTGCCTTTAGACTATAACCGTTCCATTTGGCAGTAAAATTTTCTTCAAAATTTAAAGCTTTTCATCTCAGGAAGGACTCGTCCTAACAACAATCTGAAAACGTAGAAATGTTTAGAATATGATTCTCTATAATCCTTCATTTTTGCTTTTTAAATTTTGATATAAAAAAGTTGACTTGAAAGAATCTTATTTTGTGCCAAAGTTCCCCTTTACCAAAAATAGTCGCTGAGCCTAATGTAGATCAATCATATCATATATAGCGTTACACCTGTTTCTATATTGGGTTTCAAACTTGATACTGCGTTTAAATTCGCTACTTAAGTCTATATGTCTTGCTTGCGCTTACAATGGTCTTTTGCTGCAATTGCATTAGACCTAATAAGCATTCAAAACAATTTAAAACACATTTCGATAAAGTAGCTAACATCAAAAAGCTTTTGAAACCCTCTGAGAGCATAGTATAGATTCAACCCAGCATTTGATAGCTAAAAGTTTTAGTTTCAGGATCAGCTTGCTTCATCCCTTTAGATTGTTTCCAAAACAACTCAAATGTCAACAACAATAGCTGACATGGTATACTAATTTGAGCATTTGAATTTTCTAAATAATAACTAGACCCAACCTGAGCTTTTTCAAGTCAGTTCTATATTTAAGTTGAATTCAGCCTGTGCCTTGTTTTTTTTCTTTTAAATCTCACAAACATGCCTCATCTTACAAAAAACCAATTGCAACTAAAAAAAATCACAGCTGAACGTCAAGAAAGACAAAATGCCGACAAAGAACACTGCAAAATTGTAAGGCTTCAATGATTCTTATATTTTCACATTCGATTTGAAAGTAACTTTTATAGCTGCAAGAAGTTATTAACCAAACTTTGGAAGACAATTACGATTATAGCTTCGAAGCTGAAGTAAATTATTCCCTTGCTGAGTTTGCATACAATGAGGACTTTGTACTTGATTTAATGTAAGCTCAAGATGAAAATCTTGTTGTTCAGGGAGAAGACTTTGATTTTCTGGACAATAAAGATGTTTAGGATTGGATCGAGATCGACGGTATTTCCGATATTAAAGAAAGTCAACTGGATGTTGCCTCTGCTCTCAAGTGGGATAACAGTAACCCCAGCTTGACTCGCAAGAGAAAGTATGCAAGATCAGCCACTTTGACCAAGCGAGCCATCAGAAAAAGAAAACAAAAACATCGTGAAATAGCTCAAAATTTTAAAAAAGTGACAAATTACTTTCAGCCTTACAAGAAAAATACAGTTGAGGGTAGTGAAGATGAAGAGGAAAGTGAGGAAAGTGAGGAAAGCGAAGAAGAACAAGATGACAAATTAGGCATGATTAGAGCAGCAGTTGAAAAGATCAGCTTAAAACTTGTCCCTGTGCTCAATGCCTGAAGTGACATTGCCAAGACGGAATCCTATGTGATTCTTAGACTCATGGCAATAAAGCACTACTTCAATGGCATTCTGAGCGGGAAAGGTCTGGTCAAGGCAAGCAATGACGCTGCCGTAGAAGTATGGCACACGCCCTCAAAATACTACAGGCCAAAAGCAATCCGAAATGGGTAAGCTTCTTTCTTCAGCATAGAGAACTCTCAATGCACAGCCCAGATAGTCATGTCAAGAGGTTGTCTGTTCTATCAGATGAAGACATTAAGAACAAAGTTATGGACTACTTTCGCTCAAAAAAGCCAAATCAAAGAACACTTTGTGACTTAGTAAACCATACTAGAAGAGTGATCATTCCGGAAGTTCTAGCTGTTGGTCTAGTAACTGACAAGGTAACCGCTCTTAGCGAAGCAACTATGAGCAAGTATCTTAAGGAATGGTGCTTTGAAAAGAAAAGCAATGGCAAAAACTATGTCTACTTTAATGGTCATAAACGTGATGATGTCAAGTTGTACAGGCTTGACTGGGCAAGAAAGATGATGATGTGGAAGAGAGAATGGAGGTATACCCCCGTGATAATGAAGAAGAAGCTGTTGAACCAGTTCTTGAAGAAGGTGAAAAGAAAATAGTGCTAGTCACTCATGACGAAAGCACCTTTTATGCAAATGATGCCAAAAAAGAACGATGGGTCGAACAAGGTGAATCAAGCATCGCACCAAAAGGACAAGGCAAATCGATCATGGTGTCCGAGTTCATGTGTGCATGCCATGGAACCGTTAAAGGGGTCGTAGAAGGCGAAGAAAAGTTCTCTCGTACTTTGTTTTTCCCTGGAGGTGATGAATGGTGGACTTGTGAGGAGTTAAAAAATCAATTGAAAAATGATGTTCTACCTCTCTTTGATTTGCTACATCCAAACTGCATTGGGCTTTTTGCTTTTGACCAAAGTCGAAACTATCGTGCGTTTGCTAGTGATGCTCTGGTTGCAAGTCGCATGACTTCTGGAGAAGTTCAGTGTAATCATTCTGGTCCTTTTCGCTTCCGTAATGGATATTTTAAAGATCCTACAACTGGTGAACTCAAGACGCAAGAAATGTATTTCGTGCGAAGAATTGACTTTGGAAAATTTCGATCTGAGTTTGACAAGCTCAAAGCTCGAGTAGAACCAAGAAAGAAATACACTTCTGAAAATGCTTTGAGATTAGACTTGGTGAGAAGATTAGAACTTCCTGAGCCAGTAAGTGATAAGCTAAAGTGATGTTGCTTTTTAATACTAAACTGATACGTATATAGGTAAAGCATTTCAAGGGTACATTTCAAATTTTGTTGGAGAGAGGCTTGGTGAAGAAAGATACGAAGCTTCTTGGATGTTGTAAAGTAAATAACGACGATGGATGTTGTTTGGAGCAGTTGATTTCGCAACAAGAGGACTTCCATGAACAGAAATTCATGCTCAAAGAATATTTAGTAAATGCAGGACACTTGATGACTCTTTATCCAAAATATTACTGTGAAACTAACTGGATAGAGCGTCATTGGGGCGAATCTAAAAGAATAGCACGCTTAATGTGTGAATATAAGTTTAAAAGTCTAAAAGATAACATAGATTCATTCTTACACAACAATTAAAAAAGAAATGGTACTCTGGCTATTTGAAGATGGTATAACTTGGCATTCAGGTATATTGAAGCTTATAGCAAAGGCCATGATCCCATTGAAACAAATGAGATTGTCAAAAAATTTTCAAAAGTGTATAAAAGTCATAGACGTATCAATTGAATAAAATGGATCGCTGTTTGCTGTTTGTAATCACCGACTATTTTAAAGCGGCGATTTTGAGGCCTCGAAAGTTCCTCTTTTAAAAATGGGACGGTTATAGTCTAAAGGCACTGTATGCGCTGAAGAAATCGAAACTTATGAACTAGGAGACGTATTGGCTGCAATCTCTCATACTGATAACTCCACGGCCGAAGCTACGTTGACATCCTACCGATTAAACTTGATTTCACTCCCAGATGATACAAACGTGTCGAGTAAAGAAAAAGAGCAATTAGTTTCATTGATTGCCAAGTATCAAGTTATTTTTGATTGGATAAATGAAACAATAGTAAGAACTACCGGAATAACTAGTCATGAATTTGTTACTGAAAATGCTGCCCCCATTCGTGAGCGACCACACCGAATCTCTCCAGAAGAATCCAAGTATCTAAATAAGGAATTGGACAAATTCTGCAGATTAAGCAACATTAGAAAGTCAAAGTCACCATGGAGTGCTGCTATAATTATGATCAAGAAAAAAGGAGATGACAATGGATATAAACTTCTGATTAATTGCAAATGATTGAATGCAGTAACAAAGAAGGATGCCTATCGTCTACCAAGAATCGATGACATTTTGGATTCGCTAGGAAAGTCTAAAGTCTTCTCAAGTCTAGATATGAAAAATGCTTTTTATTTGATCCCCATGAAAGACGAAGCTAGCATGGAAACGACTGGATTCTGTACAAAATTTGGCAAATATGAATTTTTGAAAATGGCCTACGGATTATGCAACAATCATGCTACCTTCCAACGATGTATTTACTTATGTTTCCAAGAAATTATATATCTATGTGTTGTTTCATACCTTGATGATTTATTATGTTATAATTTTAACAATTCCGATCATTTAAAAGACTTGTAAAAAGTTTTCCAATGTGTTCCTATTGATAATCTATCCCTGGACCCGAAAAAGTGTTTCTTCTTCAAGACAAAAATATCTTTCTTTGGATATGTGATCACTCCCGAAGGAATAGCGACTGACCCCTCAAAAATCGAAAAAATTAAAAACTTCCACGTTTGTAAAACAGTCAAAGACGTCAAATCCTTTTTAGGCTTGACCAGTTACTTTCGAAAATGGTTTAAGAACCATGCCACTATCACAAGACCATTACATAATTCAACTAAACATAATTTTCCTTGTGTTTGGGACAACAAGGCTCAAACCGCCTTTGACACCCTCAAAGTCGTTCTTACTGAATCATCTATTCTGACACGTCCTGACTTCGATCAACCATTTATCTTACTGACTGATGCTTCACTAACTGGACTCGGGCAGTGTTAAGCCAAATAGATAACGAAGGCAAAGAGCAAGTAGTTATGTATCTCAGTAGAGGACTTAAGGGAGCTGAATCAAACCATGATAGCAGTAAATTGGAATGTTTAACTTGTGTATGGGTCGTTGCCCAGCTTCGACCGTATATACTGGGGTCAAATTCAAAATTATCACTGATCGCAGCTCTATAAAGGGGCTTCATAACACAAATAAACCTACTGGAATTATAGCCAGATCGATTGTTATATTACAAGAATATGATTTTGAAGTACAGTATCATCTTGGAAAATAACTAAAGAACGCAGACTTCCTTAGTAGACTTGGCTATTAATGCTCTATATTACTGACCGAAATCGTCGCAAAATTACTACATGACCCCAATAGTCTATAAAGTATCTTCTGACCGCAAACGTCATGAAACTAATATAAGACCGAAATCGTCGCAAAACTACTGCATGACCGCAATAGTCAGAACCGGGTGTTGAACCAGGACGAATATTGAACAGCCTTCCATATGTATCATCATCATCTCTTGGGTGGACATTATGCTTATCAAAATATCTTGAACCAATCTCGAGAAAAATATTACTGGCCTTTGATGCGTAAAGACATAAGGAACGATGTAGAATTCTGTGAACGATGTCAAACATCTGGCAAAGAAGTATTACAAGAACCGTTGCACCCTATAAAGAATTTATATGAATCCTTTCTCATGGTAGCCATGGATATCAAGCATATAGCATGTTCTAGAGGACATCACAAATGCGTCATTGTAGGCATAGACTATTTCACAAAACGGGTCGAAGCCAAAGCATTAATGCTGGCAAACTCAATTGAGCTATTGATTTTCTTACTTGCAGACATTATATCTCGTCATGGTACGCTAGCTATAATGATGATTGATAACGGTATACCTTTCGTTAACAAGATCATCCGAGAAACTTGTCGGGAATGTGGAATCCAGCATCGTCTATCAAACCCTTACCATTCAAAAAGCAATGGGTTAGTGGAACGGTTTAATCGAACTTTAGGGCCAGGATTTCGAATATTACCACAAGATGAAAAGGTTGATTGACACCTTTATCTACCAGCCTTTCTCTTCTCTTATCGCACAATAGTTCAAGCCTCAGCTAGACATTCCCCTCTTAAAATGTTATATGGTAGAAATGCTCATACTCCGTGTTGTATCTGAAGAACTCAATAAAGACAAAAGTCAAAAGAATTAACCAGACTAAAAAGATATCTATTTATTTATTTGCAAATGTTACGGTATTTATACTTTTTGTCAAGACACTAGTTTGAACCGTCACTGTAAAAGATTAATAATTGATTAACTGCGGTACGGAGCAAGATGACAGTTATGGTGATTCAGTAGCTACATGAGCAATTGCCTATTCCTTTAAAGAGTAATTGCAATAACTGATCCATTGGCTATTCTTAATTCAATCTCAGCGGGAGCTGAATCTTATCAGAAATGAGCTAGTCCTTTAGAAAGGAAGTCGACCGAGTTATTTGTCATTTAACAAGCTGAAGTCGAATATCTGACAGTTGAAGCCTCATGAGTGCTTAACATATATCTTTTCACTGCATGAGTACAACACTCCTTTTGATAACGAGGTAGACCATGATGAATTTCCATTTACACGCTTCAACGAGCAGTGAGAAAAACAAATCTCGATTCGATTTTTGCAGATTGTATCTTCTCTAAACTCTGTTCATAATGCTGCAAAAGACGCAATAATCAAAGCACAAAAACAACACGAGGCTCAAGTCAATAAGCGTATCAAATCTACCAAAGATAAACCTCCTTTTCTCATTGGAGATATAGTATTAAGGTATCGTAAGAAGGCTGCTCAAAACATGTCTGCCAAACTTGAAAATAGATATGATGTTCCTTTTTATATACATGTTGCATATAATAACTTGACATATAGTTTGAAAACTCCCAACGGAACTCTTGTACCAAGAAGGGTATACGGTAATAAATCAAAAATATATAAAGAACCTGGTAACTTTTTCAACCCATTATTCTTCCAACGACAAGATGGACCCTCTCTTGGATTTCTTCCTCCTAATACCTCAAGAGCCACTGGGAATATCCGATATAAACCTTATGAACCAAAGCCATCCGAAGAAGAATGAACAGAAAACAACTACTGAAACCACTGAAACTGAATTACTGTCACTTGAACAATTAAACAAGACTAAAGCTTTTATAGACAAGAAAATCAACCAAAAATCCACACTGATTGCCCGTCTTATCAAAAAATAACAGAAAATACCTGAATTAACTTTTACTCTTAACAAACGCATGCAATTATATAAAAAAACAGTTCAGACATCGCAATTTGTATACTTCAACAAAGAAAAAGTTTAATCAAAAAGCTTAATCCAATAATCAAAAAGCGCGAGGTCACGCCTTCTAGTAGGCGGGGGATCTGTAGTAATTGGCGTATCTCAAATTTTCTCGTAGTACAATGATATTGTTTTTCTTATAAATAGCCAAGCAACTTTAATGAAGAAAGGACAGACTTTCTTTCTCATAAAATCGTCTCATTTTATTTACCTTAAGGATTCTTAGATCCTATTCATTTTATAACTTTGTATTATCTTTTTATTTTACTTTTTACTACAGCGCAGGGGACTGTGCCTTTGCACTAAACAGAGTATTACCATATTGGGATTGCGCATAAACTCAGTATACAAATAAAGAATTGAGGTTTTCGGTAAAATTGTATAGTAAGATGCTTGTTTTTATAGTTGCGTCCAACTCAGAACTATCTAAAATGGCCATATGTTGACTATGGTAGATCTTTGAGATGTTGAATTTTTTTGTTGTTTAACAGTGCAATTTTGTTAGTAAGAAAATGGTAGGAAAGTCGTCAAGATTAGGTTTTTTTTCATGTCGTAAGAAAAGGAAGAGAGTGGTGAGAAAAAAAGATAGTTCGTGGAACGAAAGTGGTTCTAAAAAGGATGAGAGTAAGAAATCTCTTTATGGTGAAAAGGTTTTAAATTTTTAGGGATAGACATAAATGTCAGATTAATCGAGATAGTGCGATATCATGAGCCAATCATAAACACCTTGTCCTGATTGTATTATTACAGATTTAAAGGTCTTAATTAAAGACGATTACTTGGTTATTAAACGATGTGGCTAATAAATGCAAATGGTC
>JAIWNI010000183.1:0-30598 GCA_025331435.1 Choanephora cucurbitarum | reverse complement strand
GCATTCAAACAAGAAAATATAAAATTCGGAAATTCAATTAATCATCTCAAGAAAAGATAAATGTTATTTTGACAGATAATGTCAAAATAACAATAAACCAAACAATGTTCATAAAGTTGGAAACCTAAAATTACACTAAATGTTACCAAAGGGAAGACCGAAATTAAGCATATAGCAAGTGCTGGCTAAAAAGCGATGAAGTGATATATAAGGCATTCAATGTTCGTAGCTAACACATTGAAAGCATGATCAGACTTATATTCATGGATTCTCCTTTTTCTTCAATACTGAAAATAGTTATATGACATGGTACATTATTACAACAGGATGGTTGCATAGGCCTCATAAAATCAAGGTAGCAGCATCTAACAATACAAGCAATGATTCTAGAGATTTCACTATCAGAAAAGACTAAATCATTACTTGGATAAAGATAGTTCTGAGACATATACACAAAGGGCTTATCTATCATTATCACACTATTTAAACTGATCTAACATCCAACGAAACAAGTGAACAAGTATGAAACAGTTAAGCCTGATATATTCAGATACTTTCCAAGACAAAACACATATCGTGATAGAGCATAAACAGCTTCTCATCAAGATATAAACCTAGTTGAAAATATATCTCCACCTTATTCAAGGCGGAGGATGAAATCTGGCTACAGACATCTTTTTATAAAGGTGACCAGTCATCCCAGTAGGAAAACTGCTCATACAGATAAAATTGTAACGGAGTGATTGATTGAAACCGAGATAGAAATAGTATATTAACACAACATGAACGTGCAGTAGAATTAGTTCCCTCTCTTTCTTTTTAATAAAAGTTTCGAGTTCCCTCTCATTGAATTTATCTGAGCCTGCAAATATCACAGATATAACGGAGCAATCAGGCAGCAAGGTTGTATGTAATGAGCACCACGTTGTTTAGATAACGAACCGTAAAGTAAAGTAAGATAGAAAGAATAAAGTAATGTAAAGAGATACAAAGAGATGTAATAAGAGAATACAATGATCTGTAATAAGCATCAAGGGAACTAATCAAATAAGTGGATTTAGGTAGTGAATATGTGTCAAACTACAACCAAGTGTAAAGTAAATAAGAGAGATAATAGTTAAGTTTGTTGAGTAAGAAAGATTTAAAGAGTTTATATACTATTTTAAAGAAACCATGTTAGACTTCAACATCAATTAGGTTTGATAGAAACGTGAGATAAATTAATACTAAGAAGAAGTACAAGAATGTTGCCTCTGCTTGATATACATTTTCTCATTGTTTTTAATCATCAAACCATTGATCAACAAATCGTAAACATCACGGTTTGCATAAAACAAAAAACAAAACTGCAAGTGTTCCGTAGAGGAAGAATTACAGCCAATTCTCGATAAATTTGTGTTTGTTTGAGACTGTACTTGATGCCTCTTGATAGCTGACTAGGTTTATCTCTTTTCTTCTAACTTATAAAAGCTAACAATGTAACTAGGCTTGACCAGGGAAAACAGCATGACACAAGAAATTAAAGAAATACTGCTATTGGTGTAAGAAAAAGTGGAAGATCAAATATCGAATTATGTGATCAATGAGTAGTAAAGCTGTTTGGTAGTGTTTGTTTTGCAGAACAATTAAAGTCTAACTTAAACTTTGTTTGCCTTAAGGCTTTGTTGCTTGTTGTCAATTAAATGCTTCAATATTTCACCAAAAAAACTTTATCTGCCAATAATTTGGCATCAACAAGCTGTCGTAACAATATCAGAGTTGATGTCGAAGCGATAAGAAAGAAGAAAAAAAAAAGCTACCAAACATGAAACAAATGAAGCTTGATTTTTGTCCTACTTAAATTTCAAACAAAAAGAGAAACAATTCGCTTCATTTTATTTCTCTTCTAAACACGTTTGGATAATGACTGATTTCGAAGCACTTATTGATCAAGTACTTTGCATTGATGACTCGAAAAGTAGACACGAGGTCCTGGTCGACTTGAAGTTCACCAAGAATGCAGAGACTACAATCAACCGCATCTTCGATGGCCAAGTAAATTTGATAATCTTTAGAACAAAAGAGCTTTAAATCACTTACACTTTCTTGCTCTTTATAGTTTCTTAAAGGAACTTCACTCGATCCTCTTAATCAACAGCAAAGCTCAAATGACGCCTTGATTATCCTTGACTCAGATGAGGAGCAAGAATCAACAGAGTAAGACCACAAGCAATTCCTTTTTTTTTAATGACTCATTGCTTTTAATTTAGTTTTCTGCAAGATGATCTATTCTCTTCGAAAAAGCCGCAGGATCTAGTTGAGTTGGATGATCTACCTTCACTTCCTGTCAAGAAGTCTTCTCCAGTTACCCTGGCAGCAGATGTTCTTGAGGTGGACAGTTCGCTTTCGAAACAGTCTTATGATCTACTCGATCTTGATGATCTACCTAGTCTGTCTCAAAAAGACACTGCTGATAAATTAATGCCAAAAAATTTGGGTTATCATGAATTTGATTCTTTGCCTTCTACACACGACTTTTTCGATCAACTAATCAGTCAAAAGAGAGACGGGCCTATAGTGGAAATTGATGACGACGAAGACAAACCTTTGACAAATCCAAAGGGAAAACGAAAGGCAACTGAGGATATAGTATCTAGCAGAGAAAAGAAACGAGTAGAAGTAGAAGAGCGCAAACAACAAAGAGCAGATGCAGCTGAAGCTAAAAGGAAACAAAAAGAACAAAAAGCACTAGAGAAGCAAAGACTGAAAGAACAAAAACAGGTCCGAAAAAGAAGCATGGATTTTGTTCTGCAAATAGCCTAAACATATCTCTTTTGACGTTAGTTGGAAAAGGAAAAAACGGTACTATTGGAAAAGGAAAATCGATTACGCCTGGATCGTACTCAGATATTACAGGAGATGTTGATTGATATTCATCCTCAATTTCTTCAGTCAAAACCAGGCCAGCTTTTAGAGGCCTTATTGAAATCAAAAGAGGCTCATTTAAGAGATCTGACAACTTATGAGACACTGCCCAATTATACCATTGGTTGGCGTCGTCGTTGTCAATCAGAATGGGATCAAAACAGCCAGGCTTTTATGCCTTTAGAGACAGCAAAGATTGTAAAGGAGCCTGTTGTCTTGATCTATCTGGATACATTAACGTTCATCAATCACCTCCAAGCAGATACATTAGATCAATTAGTTAACAGTCTTGAGAGGCCAGGTCGACAGATCATGATGCTGATTGAGGGGTTGGAGGGTTACTATAAAAAGAAGATGTTGATGACCCGTCGAGCATTCGCATCTCAAGTACTTCAGACAACTACTACGGCTACTAAAAAGAAGAGTAATAGCATCAATCAAGCTATCAGTGAGGGTCCAGGCAAAGAAGAGGTAGAGGAAAGACTCAATTATCTTCAGTTGATGCGCCATGTGATGCTGGTGACCACAAAGGACGCTCAGGATACGGCTAGCTGGATTGAGAGTCTGACGATTGATTTAGGCTTGGGCAGATATAAATCAAAAAATCTAAACAATTCATTCAAGGTGAGCAAATGTGGCCATGATGCTCATGACACATTTTTCAAGATGTTGCAAGAGGTACAGCTGTGTACACCCGCTATTGCCACTAGTATCATGAGTCATTATCCTACATTGCAATCTCTACACCAAGCCTATCAATCTACACAGACTATATCTGAGGCAGAGTTGATGTTGGCTGACTTGGAGGTACAGAAAAAAAAAAGGAACCTGTTTAAAATTACTCATATACTCAATAATATCATTTTTGATTAGGTTGAACGAAGCGCTTTACAAACAAGAGATAGAAAGATCAATCGAGTGATGTCCAGAAAGATGTATACTATCTTCAATAGTCAAGATCCTGAGCAAATTATTTATTAAACAAACTGAGGAAACACACACCAAAGATGTTTTTTCCGTTGATACCCCCCTCTAGAATTCAAAGGATGAACGAAAGGCATCTAAATTATGACGATCACACTCGCGTGCTAGATCTTCACGACTCATACTTTCATAATCATTAGTAAACCATAATAAAAGAAAAATTGTCTCTATTTACCTTGACATTAACATACGAAGACTAGTCCAGATGTTGTCACTCATACCACCTGGAATAGGAATTGATTGACCCTTGTCATCTACCATTACAGATCCATCTGTGCCACTGTTTGACTTTTGAAGTGCTAAAGCAGTCAAAAGATGTTCTGCTGCTTCTCGTTGTTGTCCCAAGTTGATACAGCTGATGGCCAGATTGTATCTAGCTCGAATGTAGGTGGGATTGATTTCAAGAGCGTTGAAATAAGCATCAATGGCACCTGTAGGGTTTCTTGAGTTAGCCAAAGTAGCACCCAACTTGTTCCACAACAGATAGTCTCGAGGTCGACTGGCCAAGGCAGCCTGAAAGCAATCAATTGCCTTATCGTACTCTTCAGACATGTTAAACAAAACCCCTAAGCCTACTTGAACATCAGGATCCATTTGTTCGCCAGGGGCACTACGTGCTGCCTCTAAAAAGAGCCGTGTGATATATGCATGGCGTCCCTCAGGTGTTGAGTTAGATTGGATGAGATGACTGTATTGATCATGGTTAGAAATCCACTGTTCAAGAGCGTCGTATGCATCAGCACGGCAATTCTCATTGGTATAACTGACGGCCAAGGCAAGCCATCCATCTAAAAGTCGAGGATTCATACTGAGTGCCTGTCTGAGGGCAGCAATGGCTGCACCATCACGCTCGTTCTCCTGTTGACGTAAACCAAGTGATTGCCAAGCATCTGCATTGGATGTTTGAAGCTGTGCCTTTGCTTCCAGCGCTAAAATGGCATCGGCTAAATGGTCGCTTTGAATACCTTGATCAATCAATGCAGGGTTGAGTAAGTAAGGATTTGTGGTGGAGAATTGATAAGTGTTGTATTCAGGATTGACAGCGGCACGATAGCCTTGACCAGGTTGAAACTGCTCCCAATCCTTTTGCATTGTATCCCATTCGTGATCTTGTGTCTCTTTTAGATGAGCAATGTTGCGATTATACTGCTCAACCCAATCCTCTGCCTCTGTTCCTTTACCATACAATGTATGGAGCTGATCGTTCTTTTGAAATTCAGTAGCCCAGTCACCAGGTAACTGATGTTGTTTCTGTTCTTGATGAAATTCGCCTGTCCAGTTGCGTTCTGCTTTTTTGGCAAATTCATCAGACCACATATTGCCTGCTTTTGGCTGAGAATTAGCAAATTCGCCTATCCAATCGCTCTTCTGTTGATTGAATTCAGATGCCCAATCGTGACCTGACTTGGTTTCTACCATTTTATCTCCTTGAATGGCAACTTCACTATCGCGCAACCTACGCATAAGATTCATAAACTGAGAATTCTTGAACTTGGGATTGCTGTCAATATCCACTGAATCTAACAAGAGTCCTGCTGTCTTTGCCAAAGCCTCATTATCTGTGCTGGCTGTCACATTCTGTTGTTGCTGTTGTTCAAATTCCGTAGTCCAATCATTGGCTTCTTGTGCTTTAAATTCAGATTCCCAACTGACTGTTTTTTGTCCTGCTTCCTCAAATGCTTTTTCAAATGCTTCACGCTCTACTGCATTAAGTGTGGGTGCATTGGCTTGGAATGTTTCAAAGTCATGAGCCCAATTGGCTAACAAGAGTGATCATCAGGATATTTTGTTCTATAAACTTGTAAGTGATCTTTTCTTACCTGAATGAAGAGGTGCTTTCTGATGTTGCTGATAAATCATATCAAATTCTTTAAACTGCTCAGTGGGTTCCATACTGGATTGATGTTGTTTAAAATCAGCAAGCCAATCATTGGGTCTTTGTTGTTGTTGTTGTAATCGTTCAAGCTCACGACTCATACCATTGAACGTATAAGGAGATTGAATTGGATGGTTCATTTCATCGCGAAAGAATTCATCTGCCATCTTGCTTACATTAAGTTATAATGTTACCACCTTCTAATATAATATAAGTACCTGTGAACCTTGCATAGAAGAAGAAGCAGGAGCGTTTCTTGTTCTAAACCCACTCTAACCATACCGATATGAACATATTGACTCATTTTCTTTTTTCGAACATCTAATTTACCTTGGAGCTTTCTCCTCTTTGTTCAAGACCAAAGCGATCCTACATGGTCATGAGCCATCTTTCCTTTTTCTTTTCTGAGTTTCTAACTTACTTGTTGTAGTGATCTATCTTGACCAAACTGTTTCATTAGACCAGCCATAGGATTGACTGGTCCACAGTCAGCACCTGAATCGTTCATAAAAGACATAAGATAAGCGTGTGATGATAGAAAATAGAGGAGGCAAAGCTTTTCTTAGTTTGAATACAGTAAGGAAAGAAAGAAAACATAAATTTCAAATGACAAAGCTTATTCAATCCATTTCCCAGGCATAAAGCAGGTTTTGAGCTCCGGCTTGATTTCCCGTGATATATGTGGAGCTAGTTGTAACTAAGATGGGATAACAATAATAGCTTTATTTGGGTTAAAATTACTGGATAAAAAAAATAATATGATTTGGCTTACTTTTGCTAGTCTCTTTACTCGCGTTTGTAATTGGAACCAAAGAGAAAAGCAAAAGAAGTGGCACATTGGGTAATTTATATGTCAATTTCATAGTGGTACAAAGAAGAAGACAAGAAAGGGAATTTTTAGGGTGCATATAAGAGCAGAATAACTACCCTCATTTCACCCGTTTATTTGGATAATGCGCTTAACTTTTTGCCGAATGGTATAATTCAGGAAGCATGCGCAAGTTCCGAAAGTTGAAATTGTTCTTTCTAACCAGCTAATTTATAAGTAAATATGTTGTCTAACTAGTAAAAAGAAAAAAGAAATGAAGCTTGTAGTTCAAGGACAATGACATTTGCATCTTTTAAGCATAGTGTCTCTCTATACATGTTTAAACTAAGCTATACTTATCATTCCAAAAAAAAAAAAAATGCAATTATTGCTATGAACAGTTGGCAAATGAGAGTGCTTGAACAGATTTAATCTAATGTACTATGCAACTCTTTCTCTCATAACAATATGTTTATTAGTAGGAAAAAACACATCGCATTGTTTAAATCAAACTCTTAATGCACCATCCAATCGAATAACAGATCCATTCAGCATTCGATTACGAACGATTTCCACCACTAATTCAGTAAATTCAGCCGGCGCACCATACCGAGAAGGGAACAATGCCGTGGGTGTAGGTGTTGAAGCATTTCGATCTACCATAGGCGTATCTACATAGCTTCCTGTAAGCCAATGCAAATTTGACACTCTTGTTTTACTTACCAAAGGGACCAGGAGCAATGCTCATCACCCGAATACCATGACTAGCCAATTCTCGAGCCATAGGCAATGTAAAACCAATAATACCCGCTTTTTTTTTTAGAGAAAAAGAGGAGTTAGACTACTTATATCACTCCCTATATTAACTGAAGTGTAGTTTACCTTTAGATGTACCATAGCCTACCAAAGCACCATCCAAACCAAGCATAGAAGAAGCAGTGATGATGACACCTTTTTCTTGATCTTGATTGAAAGGTTGATTGCCAATCAATTGTTCTGCTACCTTTTGAGCAACACAATAGGTACCCAACAGGTTTACTTTGATGACATGTTCAAATTGAGCAAAGCTTGTCAAGGCCTTTTGATCTCCATAACCTTCTAATGACTTGGGGGGATAGACAATACCACTACATAAAATAGCACCGGCCAAAGTGGCTTGGGAGAAATGAGCTAAGGTGCGTGACATGGATTCAATGACATTGGCCTTGTAGAAAGTAAGTAATAAATCCAAAGAGGGTTTAGGCAAATATTTACCTCTTGAGTCACATCAGTGAGACCAGGCGAAAAGCATTTCTCTTGCCCCAATTCATTCACAATGGATTCAGCTCGTTCTTGGTTGATATCAAAGATCTTACAAAAAGATTTGAGGATTCAAGCATCTTTATGAATTTATAAATTATCACTTACAGATACAAACGCACCCTGTTGAACTAAATGACGTGCAACATCTTCACCTAACCCACTGGCACTAGAACAGACTATTAGGCTCTTAAGTACTGCAAGTCAAATCCTACTCACCCTCCAGTCACGATAAAAAGATTGCCTTCAATTTGCATAGTCTGTTTGATAATAAAATTGAAATAATGAAATTTATTTGTTTCTTGATGAATGATTATATACAAGTAATACTTCTTTTGTTCGCCTAAAAAGGCAATTGTAAGGAAATATTACAAAAAAAAAAGATATTAAAAAGATAAAGTCTATAGATCTTGTCTTCTGGAAGCAGTTCTTGTATAAGAGGCCAAATGCCACTCAACATCAGCATCTGCTAAATCAACAGTACCCAATCTAATCTCATATGCTATCGTCATTTCCCAAAAAAAAAAAAAGATAAGTAAACAAAGAAAAGCTATTGTTGGACAAGCATCACTTACGTCTCATTTCAAAACGGGGACCTACTTCTGCTAATTCAACTTGATTGCCTGTCTTAACATAGACATGATGTCTAGATAGAATAATGTTAATACTCTGTTACATAGAAGTACAGCACAAATCTACCTGAATGAAATATAGTCGCTATCGTTGTAAAAAGTCATCACACGCTTTGTGTCGTCCTTTGGAACGGGGAAGAGGTATTTTAAGATGTTGGTGATTCTACCACCTAATCTAGAGTTGAAGTTCTCAAAGATCAAATGAGGAAATGCTTCTGACACTGTGCCTTGATCCTTGATATCGTGACGAAGTACAACATTATGCAGAGAGAAATAACAGGTGGGGCCATAAGGGAAATGGCTTACAATCATACCATCTAACCAAAGATACAATTAGAATCCATTTTGCCCTATTTTGGCATATCACTTACCAGGTTGACCACGATGTTCATGCAATACAATCAAATCAGTGACTTCGTTGGCTCTACAGGCATCCACAATTTCCTTCATCACGTGACCACCACGATTAATACGCTGACTGTTGGGAAAGACAAGACGCATTTCTTTAGAAAACTGTTGAAGACGACTGCTGGGATCGCGAGAAGTAGTGATCAAGATCTTGGGGTCATAGACACCAGCACGAGCATATTCATCATCCTCATGAGCTGTAGGGGCTATAGGAAATAGAACGATAAGTCTAGTGTTTAGACAAATAGAGAGAGATTTGCTTTACCTTCTTGAGCTTGATCGTAACCAAAATCTTCTTTTGATCCTTTGTCCATATTTCTTAGTTCAGTAGGTACTTGCTTACCCTCTATACGAAAAGAACAGTAAGTATTGAGTTCCTCTCTTATTTCTATCGGACGACATACGTTCAAGGGCATCTTTGATCTTTTGTTTGCGTTCATAGATGGTACGCTCTTTAGACTCTAATGACTTCTTATAGAGATATTCTCTTCTAAGACGAGTATTTCTACGAATCTAGTTGTTTGATTCTGATTAGCAAAAACAAAATGAAATGAAAAACTGATGAGGTTTGTTACCATAATGTAATAAGATTTCTCGAGAAAAAAAAAGTAGCAAGAGCCTATTTTTTCACAGTTAAGGGAAGCAGTTAAAATGAGACTGTTTTTAACTCCCCTCCATCAGCGGCTTAGATTTCAAGGTCCTCTGCATCGAATTTCATTAACCAATAAGAAATGAAACTTTCTTGTACCTGAGTGAAGTCGGTTTCTCGTTTCTTCATGCGTGAACTTTTCAGTGTAAGGACCAATAAGAACGAATGCATTTGTATTTACAGAACAAGTAACAATGATTAGATAATAGCTGATTAGCGACAAGTGCAATTCGATTTCCCAAGAAAGAATTGGTAACCACTTTTGCTGTCTGTTTTTTACTTTTGCTAACAAGATACAGTATAATGACCTCTCGTCTCTCGTCTCTCGGCGTTCAGCCTATCATCACATCCTGTCGTGTGTAGCTTGTCTTCGTACTAATACCACATTCTACGTGTCCTGAATCCAATTATTTGTCTACCAAGCTT
This sequence comes from Choanephora cucurbitarum, assembly GCA_025331435.1. Classification (NCBI taxonomy): domain Eukaryota; kingdom Fungi; phylum Mucoromycota; class Mucoromycetes; order Mucorales; family Choanephoraceae; genus Choanephora; species Choanephora cucurbitarum. The sequence goes on along the minus strand of JAIWNI010000183.1, from coordinate 20,612 downwards.
TTGTCTTCCATCTCACACAGGCTCTGCTTCTGCACCATATCCATCGTTGAATTTGCCTTTGGTTGTTGGATGATGGTTCTGCTATTTGGCTGTATCAACAGTATGCTCGTAGACACTCACTCTTAAACCAGAAGAAAGCGTTTCGCTGTCATGGCGTTATTCCTCATGTCTTATATTTGCTATCTATCGGGTGGTACCTAGTTGCCAGATAACTGAATACAATCAACAGGAGAATAAGCTTGAAAGAGTAGGTAGGTGAATAGGTGACTTGGTCAGGGGGGGGGGATAATATTATCACACAGCATATGAATCTCGGAAAAAGTCAAGGCCAACAAACCGCGTCCTGAACTGGTTCTGGACTTGGTCAATCCAACTCTGAATTACTTTGAGATATGCTGGTTGATTGACTTGGACTTTAGAGGAGGTGTGCTCGAGTTGTCGATCAGTTTGCCATTTAGCTCAGGTTGACAAAAGTGCTGTCCAGAGTTGGTGATGAGGTAGGTATGAAGTGCCGCTCTGACATCTCTCTCTCTCTCTCTCTCTCTCTCTCCTAAGACCTGACTGAAGCGCTAGACTCTTTTGGTCTGGACAAAGCTTTACGCTGTACTATTCACGTTTGCTAATCAGGTGTGTTTAAAAGTTACAGAGAAAGGTGTTCGAAAACAGGGCCTCTTTTTTTTCTACTTTTTTGTATTACATAGTGGATATCGTCCTCTACACCGTCCTTTTAATTTTAAGCTCATAAAAAAAAAGGGTAAATTAGCTTTTCAAATACCAAACATGACAAGTTCAACTTTGCCTATCATAGGAATGGAATCAATCAATCATCATTGAGAGAGGAATATAGGCTCTGTTAAACATGTTGAAATCATTAAAATGGATAAGCCGGAAAGATCATTTTTTTTATTTTGATTTCAATTTTGCGGGGTTTTCTTTATTCTACGCTCCCATATGCAACTTTAACATGTCAGAATTAATAGCTCAAGGATAAATGATAAGTGTGTCGCTTTTGAGAAGAAAGGACAAAAGCTGTGAATCAGCAATTATTTTTTCTTTTTTTAGAGAAAATAAAAATACAGAAGAAATCCGGTCTTTGTCTAGCTAGATCTTCAAATAATAAAGGATTATTGTTTGCCATTGCATGAATTAATTAATCTACTCGCATTGCGTCGAATGCTTATCCAAGTGGACAGAGCAATCAAGCCATCTATTTTGTAAAGATCATCATGAGCAATATGTATGCTGATACCAGCTCTTCTTCCTTTTTCTTTTGGCCGTGACAGCCAGACACAGTTAAAAAATTTTGTGCCGGTTATCGTACTACTTTATGCATGAAAAGATTAGGTAATGAAACAGCAAATTCTCAGACCTCCTTTGAATTCAAATCTACTATCATGCTACATTATCCTAATCCCATTGCTTGAAAAGAATGATGCTACGACAGATATTTACCATCAGTGTTCATTCGATTCGATTTTTCTTCTTTTTCTTTTGGGCTTTACAAGAAACGAGAAAGACGTAACTCTATCTGTTAAAAAGAGGAAACGCATAAAAAAAAAGAAGACAGGAGATAGGGGTTTACTTGAAACAAATAAAAGAAAAGAAAGTAACCATAGATTTTTTTTTTCGCGCTAGAAAACGCCACTTGCTGATCTCATTTAAAAAGGAAAATACTGTAATTGCGAGATAGAATTGAACTAATTTGTAAATCAGGGGAATTATAATAGCTTTATTCAAGTTAATAAATGATAGTAATATATACAATATGTTTGTTAAGTATAGATGATGTTGCCTACTTTTTCTAGTTCTCGAGATATCTGGATAATTCCCAGAGAGAAGAAAATTAGGTCAGCTGAAGTATTGTGTTTTATAATGATCATCGTTACACAAAGAGGGAAAGAAAGCAAAATAAGATTTGAGCAGTAGGTACACCCTATTTTACCACCTTTCACAAGTGTATTGTTTTTTTTTTGTATTTTGTTTCCATTCAGTTAAAATGTCTAACACACCTACTTCCCTTGTTTATGATGAATACATTAAAAAAGACCCTAAACTTGATTACTTCAAGTTTGTTTTAACACAAAAGCTTAATAAGTCTGAAGGTGACCTTAGTTACCAAGAGATGCTGAAATATTTCTTGAGAGAAGGATCTAGACGAGAGATAAAAAGAAAAGCAGGAAATTTGCTGTCAAAATTTGAAGTAAAAATCCAATACGCCTTTTGTAACCATGATATAGATGTTGACTTTATTTGAATAGGCAAGAATTGATGATAATGAGTTTGGAAACAAGTATCGCTCATTTTGGGTAAGAATTTTGTTGTTTGTCATAATGTACAGTTTAGCTTGAACAAATGAAATATTGTTATATAGAATTCCAAGTCGCGTTTGCGCAGTTCTTCAAGCACCTCCACTTCCACTGCCACTGCCAATACCATTACTACTACAACAAGCAAAATCCTCAAGCTATTCAATGATATTCCAAGAATTCTTGATAGCAGGTAAGCTCTTCTTTGAAAAATTGACCTTTGCATTCTGCATCGTGAGCATACTCCTCCCATTCACCTTAAACTTTTTTTAGTCTCTTTGGAGATAATGTGCTAGATGTTGATTGTGCAGGTGCAATGACATTGATACACGAGCGACTCACCGCTCAAGAAATTGAGTCTTTAACATCTAAAGTTGCTTTGGTTGACCCAAACTTGTCGCCAGAATGCCGGTCTCTACTCTCTCGCCTTGGTGCTGCTCCCAACTCTGCAATGTCTTTCAGGAGGGCTCTGTTTGCCTACTCGGAGTTTGGAACAACCGTCTTTGATCCAGCTGTACACGAAGACTACGATACAGTATTCCACCTCTGCCACCATTTTTTGAGGATGATCGAGTCACCCTCCTGCCCAATCAGCCGCTCCCAGAGGGAAAGAACGGCTGCCACTTTCACCAGCTTCCCCATCCTCAACAACATTTTCATGCCGCACATGCATGAAATCAGTTTCAAATGGTAAGTCCGTTAACGATAAAAGTTATTGTAATGTTAATCTGAATAATGTGTATATATATTTAGGGTTGAGGTGTTGACTGAAAGCTGCGAGAACACCAAATTGGATGGCTTGGCCAGTTCCTTGCTGAACAATCACCCAGTGATTGTTGTAGAATTCGCTGGGGGCATAAGCACCCACTCAAAAGCAAAGCTTTTGTCAGATACTAAAAAAATATATGATTGTTGCAAACAAGCAATCACAAAAAAAAACCTTTCCGATATGCATGTTGTATTGTATTACAGTAAGTGTCAACTACTCTCAACATGCTATGTTCAAAGAGGTCTAATATTCACGTTGCTCTTCAAATTATTTGTTTGTCTAGACAATGTACTATCATTGGAGAAAGTAGCCAAAGTTGAGAATCAATTTGTAAGAAAGTGCTTTGCACAAATCAAATGTCCAAAGGACATTGTCCAATTAAAGAAATTTGTTGAAGACATGCCTGTCATCTTCTCTTGGAGAAACAGTGTCTTGTCTTCGTTGTAATATCCTGCTTGTGTTTCTATCTTTATATAATCTTTTGACTTCCTGTTTAAATGTGTTTGAGATTTTTGAGTTTGCTTTAATGATTCTCCTTTGTGACATCTTCTTATATTAAATCATAACCGCCTGATCTGAACTACAGTTCAAAGAATCACTGAATCGGATTCTGGATCTAACTTGGCATTAAGAATATATGATTGAGTACAAACATATTGGAAAAAAGAAAAGAAAAGAGAGGGACACTGTATAATTTGCAATACAAGAAACGAATGCAAGAAATTGGAGGTGCAGTTCAATCAGATTTTATATAGCCATTGACTTGTGTCAAAAGTACAAAGTATAACACCACAATACATGCAGCCATACAAGAGCATTTGCTTGGATTTGAGACGCAACAGAACACTATGACAAGATGTGGTTGCTTTACAGTGATAAGAGAGAAAGAGAAAGAAGAACGTGTTTGAGGCCAACATGTAGCTATTACTGTCACTTTTTGACGTTGCTGTTATATTGCGCAACAGAATAAGAATAATTTGCTTTAATCAAGATTACAAAGTGCTTGATAAACAGAGTGGAGAAGCCGTGACCATGTAGCCGTAGCTATATGCAGCGAGGATGATAGTTGAAATAGAGTCAGGCTTTGTGCAATAAGTAAACAGATTTGTACTTTGTACTTTGATCTTTGTTTTAATGCTTTATTGAAATACTCTTTATATAACCCAGACAACACACCAAGAGTCTTCAAAGAAACAAAGATAATTGGATAACTGGATGGTGACATAATATCTATAAAGATACCGAATGATGCTCAGCATCGTGGTAGTTTCTTTCGTCAATCTCTTTATATAAAATGAATAGTAGTGCGACTAAAGTCCACAGTCTGTCGTTGAATCCTATAGGTCTTGAATGCAAAAGGATGACAGGAGATACCCTTCTGAAGTCACAACAGAGGAAGAAAAGGTTGTTATTAAAGGTAAGGTAAAAGTAAAGTCTAGCAGCATCAAATTCTGCATATTCAAGATAGCCCTTTTTTTTAAATTTAAGATAAAACGGCTTCATTAGCCCTTTTCAGGGGGACCTTTTCAGGGAGGCCTCACTTCGCAGGTGCCGCAAAGGACTGGCCTGCTCCGCAGAGAGAATGAAAGAAATGTCATGACATGTCTGAGATTGCAACAACAACAACAAAAAAAAGAGAGGTTGCTTTTCCGAAACAAAAAGCCAGTATAGCGGCTTCATTAACCCTTTTCAGGGGGACCTTTTCAGGGAGGCCTCACTTCGCAGGTGCCGCAAAGGACTGGCCTGCTCCGCAGAGAGAACAAAATAAAGCAAAAGATAAACGCTTTTTTTCACTTGGGCACACTAGAAAGGTTGTGAAAAGATTTTGCATCATCAGTTATATTAAAAAGATAAGGTGTCCTAAAAAACAGTCACCACCAGCTTAAACTTGAGTTGTAAAAAACAGTCACCGAGTTTCTAATTGTAAATGTTTGAAAAACTGCAGCTGATTTTTTTGCTCTTCTAAAAATTAGTTTTCCCCCTTTTTTTCTAATAGTGAGTACTATAGCTTTGGACTTTTAGTTTATTATACTGCTTTTTGATCATTAAGACTTTGACAGATATTTTAAAAACTAAAAATATGAGCGATTCACCAGCTGTTTTCTGCGCAGCATGTAACGAACCGGGTCATTCTCGCAGAACATACCGATTTTGTCGAATGAACCCACGCAACCAAGTAGATGAAGATGTTCAAATGGAAGAGGTTCAACAAGAACAAACATAAAACGATTTGGTTGTTTGTTCTGCATGCAATGAGCCTGGACACTCTCGCCGAACCTTCGCTGGATGCAGAATGAATCCACGTTTTCAAGATATGGAAGTAGATGGGCAACCTTCTGCTGTCGAAGTTTGTGCCAACTGCGGAATGGAAGGTCATTTAAGACGAACCAGCAGACTCTGTCCTCTCAACACTCAAAACACTAGAAATGTTGCAAGAGATTTAAGTGCTGTACCTTCTATGAGATTTGATTGTGGTTCAATGAGTTGTATTTGCGATCGTTGTGGTGCTTTGATGTGGATTAGGGAAAGGGCTTCTGGCAGTAGCAAAATCCATCCTGTGTTTCAATTGTGTTGTTGTAAGGGTGAGTCAATTTTAAGTCCTTTGCAACCAACACCACCAGAAATTGCAGATCTTCTCAAGGGAAGCAATAGTACTTCCAAAGAGTTTCGAAGTAATATTAGAATGTACAACAGCTCTTTGAGTTTCACTTCTTTGGTGTAAACCTTGATTTGAACTTAGCTAATAGTCGAACTGGCTCTTACACCTTTCGAATTCAAGGCAGTCCATATCATTTGATCGGATCTGCTATTCCCTCTGATAATTCGAGCCCTAAAGTTACACAGATCTACATTTTTGACACTGAGCATGAATTGGAAAATCGACATGCAATTGCACAAAATGTAGACCGTTCGACTATATTAGCAATTCAGAATATGATGCATCGAGTTAACCCTTTTGTTGCTATCTTTAAAAACATGACACAGATTGCTGCTGAACAGCAAAGTAACAATGATACTCTTGGTCAAAACGAAGGCATATCATCATTGGAAAATGTGAAGTTAGTCTTTAGAGCTGAAGGCGTACCAGATCGTAGACGCTATAATAGACCTACAAATGGTTCTCAAATTGCAGCCATAATTGTTGGCGATGACAACGATGATAATGCTGCAAATACTTCTCGAGATATAGTCATTCAATACCAAGATAGTTCTATTGTAAGAGTCAGTGAGTCAAATCAGTTTTACGATCCTTTGCATTACGTTCTTTTGTTTCCCTTTGGAGAACCTGGATGGAACATCACTACTTTAAGCAATTCATCCAACGAAAAAATGACGATCATGCAGTTCTATAGCTTTAGACTCATGTACAGACCTTCTGATGGCCACTTATTACATCTTTTCGGCAACTTATTTCACCAGTACATTGTCGATATGTATACAAAAATGGAGCGAAACAGACTCTTATACATTCGCCACAATCAAAAAAGTTTAAGATGTGAGCTGTATCAAGGTCTACAAGACGCTATCAATCTGAATGATGGTTTGCAACCAGCCAATCAACAAGAAAGGGAACGATTAGGTAAAAAGGTAATTTTACCATCAAGCTTTATCGGCGGACCTCGGCATATGGCACAATTGTATCAAGATGCATTGAGTATTGTCAGACGCTTTGGAAAGCCTGATTATTTCATCACCTTTACCTGCAACCCTCAATGGCCTGAAATCCAAAGAGAACTTTTGTTTGGTCAAAAAGCATCTGATCGACCCGATCTTTGTAGCCGAGTCTTCAACATTAAGCTTCGTGAATTACTTGATGATCTCACCAAAAAGAATGTCTTGGGAAAAGCTGTTGGATTTGTCTACACTATTGAATTTCAAAAACGTGGACTTCCTCATGCTCACATTCTGTTAATCGTTGATTCCTCGGATAAGCCTTTAAATGCAGAAGAGTATGATAGTGTCGTATCAGCTGAGATACCAGATCCAGTTCGTTTCCCTTTGGCCCACCAAACAGTGATAAAACACATGATTCATGGACCATGTGGATTAATCAACATACAGGCTGTTTGTATGGATATTGCGCATGGGTGTACCAAAAAGTATCCCAAAGCCTTTTTCAATAAGACAACTGCTAACATTAACGGTGGCTATCCTGTATATAGAAGGAGAAACAATGGCATCACAGTCCCAAAGACTATAAACAGACATACATATAACATTGACAATCGTTGGGTTGTACCTCACAAGCTTTACCTTGCTACGAAATATGATGCTCATATAAATGTTGAAATATGTTCATCAATCAACAGCGTCAAATATGTCTATAAGTATGTGTATAAAGGCCATGATCGAGCCTCATTGTCTGTTGAGCAAAATGATGAAGTCCGCTCTTTCATCGATGCCAGATATGTTTCTGCTCCTGAAGCTTGCTGAAGACTATTCTCCTTTCCAATGCACAAGGAATTCCCTGCACACCAAAGACTGGCTATCCATCTTGAAGGGGAGGAATCTGTATACTTCAACGAAGATGATGACATCAACGCTGTATTGATGCAAGCCTCTGAACAAGATACAACTTTGACCAGTTGGTTCAAAACGAATCAGATAGATCCCGAAGCAAGGTCTATTTTGTACCCTAACTTCCCTGAGCAGTATGTCTGGCACACATCTGTAAAGCCAAGAAAATGGGCAAAAAGACAACGTGGTTTTGGTGCAACCATTGGTAGAGTTTATTCTGTATCTCCCAAAAGATCAGAACTCTATCATCTTCGTATGCTGCTGTACCATGTTGCTGGGGCCACCTCTTTTGCTCACTTAAGAACAGTTAATGGCATATGCCATCCAACGTTTCAAGCTGCTGCTAGAGCTCTAGGTCTGCTTGCATCATACAACCAATGGAAGCAATGTTTAGATGAAGCTGCTCATACGCAGACACCTGTATCTCTTCGCAAGCTTTTTTGCATTGTCTTGGTGTTCTGTGATCCTGCTGATCTATACCAGCTTTGGTTAGATTTTAAAGACAAGCTCTCGGAAGACTATCTTTATCAACTACAGAATGACTCTTCATTCGATCCAGTGCTAAATGATATCAATGATACATCTTTTGACCGTGCACTTTTAGATATTGAAAGTATCTTAACAAGTCATCATGGCTCAAGCTTACGATCATATGGGCAATTTCAATTACCTATTCCTGATCCTAGCTATTCTGCTCCTAATAGTCTGATCCAAGAACAACTTCGATTGCAATACTATTGCAAGACAGACAACCTATCTTGAAGATGTAACAAATTTCAATTCTGATCAACTTGAGATTTATCAAGCAATTATGCAATGCGTTGAAAGAGATGGCTGTAATTCAACTGAGTTTCCTAGACTTTTTTTTGTTGATGGACCTGGAGGTACGGGCAAAACCTACCTTTTTAACACACTCTTGAAAGCAGTACGATCTGGTCATGATGGATTTGCTTTGGCTGTTGCATCCAGTGGCACAGCTGCATTACTGATGGCAGGTGGCAGGACAGCTCATTCCATGTTCAAAATACCTCTGGAAACTTCCTCTACTACAATGTGTGGAATCACACCATCCTCTATGCAAGCTCAATTATTGAGGAAGACCAAACTAATCATTTGGGATGAGTCTTCAATGATCAACAAGTCTACTCTTGAAACAGTCGATCGAACATTCAAAGATATTTTTGGTACTCAAAATAAGGTGCTTGAATCAGTACCATTTGGTGGCAGATTGATGGTTTCTGGTGGCGACTTTCGTCAAGTACTCCCTGTGATTCCTAAAGGCAGTAGATCAGACGTTGTCAATGCATGCATCAACCGATCTTTTCTCTGGCCTTCCTTTACAGTCAAAAAGCTTCAAATCAACATGCGTGTTCAGCAAGCTCAAAATAGCAACAATCCATCATTGTCTCTTGAACTTGAGCAATTTGCTAATATGCTTTTGAATATTGGTAATGGCTCAGCAGAAACTCTTCGAGTACAAGTTTATCCAAACTTCTTTCCCACAGATACTGACTTTGTCAAACTGCTGGATTCCATGCTCATACCTGGAGATAATCTTCTGAATCTTCTTTCTGCTATATATCCAGAGCTATTTAACCCGGACTTTAGGATTGGAAATGATACATCATATTTGATTAGCTCTGCTATATTAACGCCTATCAATGTGCATGTTGCTGAAATCAATCGTTTATTGATTGAAAAACTTCCAGGTGAACAAGTTATTTACTATAGTGCTGATGAGACCCTGGATCTTCAACAATCACTAGAACATCCTATGGAAGTTCTCAATGTAATTGAATCTGGTGCGTTGCCTCCTCATGTACTCACTCTAAAAGTCGGAGCACCTATCATGCTTCTAAGAAACCTTGATGCTCTGAATGGCTTATGTAATGGTACAAGACTCATTGTCAAGTCATTAATGCGAAACTTAATTGAAGCTACAATCGAAACAGGCGCATTTGCTGGATCAGTTGTATGCATTCCAAAGATAAAGCTCTTTTCTGCTGAAACTGATGCTATGCAATTTCAGCGAATTCAATTTCCAATCAGACTTGCTTTTGCCATGACAATTAACAAAGCTCAAGGGAAAACTCTCGATCGGGCTGGATTGTATCTACCAAAACCTGTTTTTAGCCATGGCCAGTTGTATGTTGCTCTTTCACGAGTAAGACAAAAAGAATCTATCAAAATTCTCATTGGTAAATCAAGCTCCATTCCAGCACAATATGCTAAAAACCATACAAGAAATGTCGTATACAAAGAAGTTTTCACTTAATATTTTTACTTTCTATAGACTTATTATCCTTATTATTCCTATACATAACAATAAAACTACTTTTTGAAAAATTACTTATATCTGATCCTAATCAAACCCATCTCATTAAGCTTTGATCCATCTATTCGGATAAGCTTGATTCTTTCTCACTGCCCCGGGACACATGTTTTTTTTACCGAAGCGACGGTTTAAAATACACGAAGCGCAGCGAAGGGGCTATTTTATACCATAGCGAAGGTCTAAAAAAAATATGGGTGGGGCCCCCACATTGAACTTCTCATCGGATTAGTTGGCCTGCGGCGGCACGAGCATCTTACAAAGCGCAGCGTACCGTACCATAATGAAGGTCAATAAAATTAACCAGAGCGCAGCGTAGGTGCTAATTTTATTACCGCAATGGAGGTGCGGTTTGTAATATGCTCGTTTCCTTTTTAAAAATCTAAGACATACAAACTAAATGTTACACAAACCTCTTCAGAATTTTGAACGTTTATATTTCCTGGTAACTTAAGGAATTAAATCACCGATTTGTGGCTTGCCTGTAGTAGGCTTAGCTTTGAATATGAAAGGTACTTAAGGATTTTTTTTTGAAAAATATTGAGGTTGAGTAAGCATCTAAAGAAGCAAATTCGACAATAGTAAAAAATATAAAAAAGTTTATTGTCTTTGAGTGTTCATTCTAGTGAGATTGTTGTATTTGTCCATATATGCTTGTAAAGCGTTCAGAGAATTTTGGAGGTTGCTTTTTAGAAGTTTTGCTTCTTCAAGTGTCGTGGAGTTGTTTGTTTGTAGAAGATCGTTTCGATTGTGATATAATGTAGTAATCATACTACTAGTTTGAGCAAGATTATATTCAGTTTGCGATGTTTCTTCAGCATCACCAGAATTGATTGAATCAATAATGGGTGCATCATTAGAAAATATATTAGTTTCAGCAGAAGTTAAGCTCAATTGAGGAACATGAAGCTTCAATAAGTGTATGTGTTTACACAGTCTCTGATTTTTTTGATGATAGTTCACTCTTCGTTCGCTCCTGTTACTGTAATTGTCCATTTCACGAAGAAGATCAATTCTAATCTGACGAGCAGATTTGGAACTATGTTCCAGTTCATTTTGGATTTTCAAAAGGTATCTTCTTGAGAGGGGAAGACAACGAAGATCATCGGCTTGATCACCAGGAACATGGAAAGTGTGTTCCTGAGCAATAGGAATGAAGTGATACACCTCGGGTTCCTTGAAATAGCACTTAATGCTAAGAGAAGCAGTACATCCAGCCTTCTTCGATTTCTTTTGGGTGGGCCTGCCTTCATCACGGGCAACGGAAGCATAACTGCCACTACGATGGCATATAAACTTGGCAGAATATCTCGTTCTGATCTTCTTTTGAAGAGCTTCTTGAGCATCCATGTTGGTGGGCTGCTTGTTTGAGCTAAAAACGACCCATTTCATAACGCACAATTCGCTGATTTCTTCAAGACACTCTTGCCAGTCTGAGGCCTTGACCTTAATAGAGCGAGTCAACGCATAAACACAGGAGATTGTACCGGGAGAAAGGGCATTGTGAATGTTCTCTAAAGAATAGATGATTTCGTTGTTAATAGCAGACATTATGATAATCGCGTAAAAAGTGCAATTTCGATTTGAAATCGAAGGTTTTTAGAAAAGTTTATTGAGGGAGTATTAAACGTCACCTTAGCGGAGTTAGAAAGTATATCTACCTGGAAATAGAGACTTACCATTAGAGACAGGGAAATATGGAGTCATTTTGACATATTAGTTCTCCTTTAGTCACACATGGTCAGTTGTATGCTGCTTCCTCTCGAACCAGATAGTATTATCTACTTTGAACTTCTTTTGTAAAATAAAACATTATTTCTCTTTGTACTATGCTACCTCATTAAGATGCCATTGATCTATATGAGTTTGAGCGGGGAGAGGGGAATCAGAATCCAAACTATGAAACCATGACGGCTCTAAAAGGAGCATAGCTAGTAATCAATTCATCACGTTTTAACCCTAAGAAAATACCACAAAGTATCTCAAAACGTCTACTGCATTAACCCAACATATAAACTCCCTTTCGTACCACTCGAAGGATGTGCTAAATGTAATTTCACTGCGAGTTTTAAGACGCAGGCGAAACATACTTTTTGACACGTTCTGGAATGCATTAACATCCATGTTTCTGATCCATTCTTAGTGGTTTATTCAGTTCTTTGTTTCCTATCATTGTAGTTGTTGAAATATAGTCTTTATGCAAGTCTTCAATACAACCAAACAATCTCTCGACGTTTCGCTTTTGTTTGCATCGACATTTCAAACATGTGATAGTATAGGTGCCAGTAACTGTTTATTAGCTGCTTTTCAGACGCATGGAAAAAGCGATCAAAGTAGACGTATTTTTGGCTCCCAGTACTTTTTAGCATGATCGTCTTTTACTAAGCATACTTTTATGTTTTGGCGTTGTGTATCGGTGTGAAACAAAGAGGATTGAGGAAGACTTACAAAAACTTGCTTCCGTCTATAGATATAGCCTCTTCAACAATCGGACAAAGGAATTAGCTTTCATTGGATTCAGAGCACAGCTGCTGCCAGCTTGCAATATAACTCAACCTAGCTTGATTTCAGTAGCATTTCTTTGCAATGACTATGCAACATGATGTTCTGAATCAAGCATGATGTTTGTTCAGGTTGGCCAATTTCATCAATTCTTTTGGAACGAGCATGAGTGAAGATGGCTTGTTTTCTGTCTTAAATATCATCATGTTGCCAATGGCTTCTGGTGCTGTCAGCAATTTCTTTTCTTGCTCTTTTCGAGGTTGATATATTGCATCAAAAGCTGATAAGACTGACTTTTTTTAAATTAAAAAACGATAAACTTAGAGGTTTAAAGCTTGTTTTGATGAAAGCAATATTTCACGTTCTTGACAAACGAAAGGGTTCGTAGAATTAAAGGACAAAGAAGAAAGAGATAAAAAGAAAGTGGTCAAAAATTAGTCGTGAAATTGTAAAATAGGTATGTGATGCTGAGGATGGAAGACAAATTAGAACGAACAAGAAAGACTAGATTCTCAAGAGAAAGGGTAATGCCTGTCATGATTTCCTTCAATATATAAAACATGCCCTCGTGGCACTGGAAGCGGCTCACAGGAGGTACAGACACGTACTTCTTGACATTGCATTCATTCACAAAGCTGCACTTATTGAAGGTTGGGATGAGCCAAGTAGTTATAAGCTTCTCTTTTTTCCATCTTGGCCTTTTGTCTCCAAGTGTCATCAAAGAACCTTACTCCAAGCTGGTGATTGTTGTAGATAACGATCCCTTCTTCTGTCAATCAGAAGGAGAAAAAAATCTCTGATCGCATTTGGAAAACATTGCCTCACATCAGCAGCGAAGATTGCGAGGATTGAGTAAACCATTCTTTGACGCTTTAACAGAGATAGCTGAGTTGTGAAAAAGGGCTACAGGAAACAAATAACAAATCATGCACTGCATTTTCTTTAGTGACTTATTCTTGAAACAGTAAATCGTTTACTAAATAATGACCCATTTCCGTCTTACACCGACTACTCATTTTTCTTCAACTGTAAACTGAGCAGATTTGGCATGCTACTTCTGTCCCAGCATTTCAGGAAGTATTTGAATTGAAAGATACATATCATTTTTCATATTGAGACAGACATTTGTTGCTATTTAATAAATTAAGCGCTCAACCTACGATGGTAATGTGAGCTATAGGTCAAGAAACAGGTCTTATTTAATCAAAAAACCCTGAAAAATCTATTTTTTTTGCGCCCTTTTTTTTAATTCAAACACCTCTTGAAATGCTGGGACAGAAGTAGCATGCCAAATTTGTTGAGATTTTTTTTCCATCACCTTCTTTTTTTTCTTTTCCTCTCCTTTTCTTCCCTTCTTTTACTCTATCTTTTAGAAAAACAATTCAAACATGACTCGTAAGTAAATTACTGATGCTCAATAAAGATAGAATAATCCTCACATGGGTTTCTAAGGTGGTAACCAAAGAGAACAAGCTCGTTTAAAGAACTTGAAAAAGAAAGAAAAGGAAAACAAAGGCAAGTCTAACCTGAACGGCCAGACAATTAATCAAAAGAAGGAAAAGTAAGTAGGACAAACATGGCAGAGACAGTAAAGAGATTAAAAGCTGGTTAAAATAGTGACGCTGCTATCATGCGTGCTAAGCAAGAAGCAGCAGCAGCAAAGAAAGCTGAGGCTGCTGCCAAAAAATAAGTTGAACAAAAGCCCTCTATATATCATTCTAAAACAAATCTATTACTGTATACACATATAAATCTAATTCACATTTCCTCTCTCTCTCTCTCTTTTTTTTTGCATTAAACAAAGACTTTGTTTTCTCTGTCTCTTTAAGGAATTGTTTTTTCTTCTTTGTATACAATGTATTTGACACTTAGGAGAGAAGAGGAGGGGGGTAAAGGCGATCATACCATGTTGTTTGTTCCATCCAATCAGAATTAGGAATTGGAGTATTTTTTTTAAGATTGCAGTTTCTCGAATTGGCTGTCAAATACAACTGTCATGATTGTTCCTGGACAACAAATAAATCTCAAGCTTATTATTCATTCAATAAGTCAACAGATCAGCAATCTCGCTCAATTAGAGGAGGAATTAACTTTAGTTCGAATCATGCTAGCCATCTCCAAAGTAAAATTGCGTTTATGTTATCAACACTCAAAAAAGACAAAATAAACTGCCCAAGACACTATTGTTTTTCTTTTATTGAAGAAGTTTATATTACAAAAAAAAAAAGCAGACGTTTCCCCCCTCTTTTCTTTTTTCTTTTCTTTAAGAGATTCCTTTACAAGTGCTTGCTGACATTTTCAACCAAGCTCACCTTCAAACCAGTGTTGTCAGGTTCAACAAACAACTTCTGAACCTTACCATCCTCAAGAATAGCAGCAAAACGCTTGAAACGATGACTACCAAGAGCACCAGTAGCATCAAAATTAAGGTCCATAGCCTTAGCCAATTCACCTTTACTGTCAGCCAACAAGGTAACACCATGTTCCTCTGCTTGGTTAGCCTTACCCCACTCAGTCATCACAAAGGCATCGTTGACAGCAACACAGGCAATGGCGTCAACACCTTTGCTCTTCAATGCCTTGGCTTCATGAACATAACCAGGCAAATGAGTCTTGCTACAACCGGGTGTGAATGCACCAGGTACACCTTTTTTTAAGAAATGATCCATTAACATCATTCATAAACACGCGTTGTTGTTTTCTTACCGAACAAAATGGCCTTTTTTCCTTGGAAGAAATCGCCTGTCTTGATAGTTTCAGCAGGAGACTTGAGTTGGACTTCGATATTAGGAATCACGTCGCCTTCAGCAATAGATAAACGAGTGGTGTTGGAAAAAGCGCGACGCTGAACGTGTTGGAAAGTGGTGCGTAACATTTGTTATCAAAAGAAGAAAAAGAAAAAAAAAATGCAAAACAGAGATATATCCATAAAATTTTACTTGTCCGAGGACAATCGATCAAAGCCGAACTCCACTATTCTGTAAAATTAATAAAAGTGTCAAATCTGTGTAACTTGGGTTCAACTTAAATAAGGACTCTTTTTGGCTGATGGTTTATGGACTAAAGAAGACCAATCGAAGACTTGTTTCAAATATTTAGAAGCCTGATCTTAACTGATTGACTGAGGTTGTTGCTATATTTGAATGATCTTACAGTAAGATAGATACAAAGCGCAGTTTTATCCTGGACAAGTCATTTCATAAGACAATGATATCTTTGCTCATTAACCGCATCTTTTCTAGCATAGATACTTTTTTTCTACTCTTTGGCACATGTCAGAATTGCTGATAGCTCTTTCTTCAATTGACAAGTCCTTGAACGATCACTCTTATTTTGGCAGACTCCATACAGTTTATTCTGGAGGTAATACCTATCCTACTCAATCCTATATCTCTCTCATGGCTTATTCAATACATTTAGATATGAATATGTAAAGAGAGAAAATAAAAAATAGGCTTAGACCGACACTTTCAGTTGCCAATCATTTATCTTATTAAATGACACTGATCCTAGAAAGAAAAAACTCAAACATGTCTCGTTTAAGCTATCAATTTAAGCGTAGCAAGATTCATAACAAACAAAACATACACAGAAAAAGAGTTTCAAGTTGTTTATGCAGCAAATGCTTGATACTTTAAAAGAAACGTGAAATCCAGAACAGTTCGAGTAGACTTACAAAAGAATATCCATATTCCTTAAAAGAGGGTAAATCTACAATTTCATAGAGTGTATAAACTTCATCTGTTATAAAAAATAGAGAAAGAGCTAGAGTAAAAGATCATTTTTGATTGTTGTCAGAAAACCAGATGTCTTTGTTACTAGAGAGTCAAATGGTTGATAAGATGGAGAAGGTGTCCTTGGTAAAGAGCATGACCGCCTAGATGCTTTGTATTCAGGTGACTCACTGCGGATCCTATCATCCATTTTAGTTAGCATATCTACCCCCATAAAAAGATCAACAGTTACTTTACGAGATAGATGTTTGATGTGTTTGTCGATGCCTTAATAAGGTTGTGTTGCGTGTGAATGATTTTCCGCATTCACAACGATAAGGACGAATGCCTGTATGTGTTCTTCGATGGCGAGCAAGTGATGAAGACTAGAAAGGAGAGTCAGAGAAAGATAAAGTAGGCTATGTTCTACAAGACTCACATCACTAAATGATTTTTGACAGTTGGATACTTCGCATTGGTGAGGTCGTTCACCTGTATGTGTGCGTAGATGTACTGTAAGGGCTGATCGTTGAATGAATTGTCTATGACAGTTAGTCCATTGGCATTGGAATGGTCTTTCGCCTGTATGAATTCGTTTATGACGTGATAGATCTGATCTTCTAGAAAACCTTTTGCCACACTCATTCCAATCGCAGCCATATTGTCTTTCATAATTCACGAAATTGTATTGAGCATGGTTTAATAGGTTGGAAATGTCCATTCTTTTTTTTTGTTATGTGAAAGACGCTACTAAAAAGAAAGAAAGCAACAAAGAAAAAAGAGACAACGAAAAAAAAAGCTGCATAAATAACTTTGTTCACATTGTAGTACAATGTGAACAAAAGATAACAGTTTCATCTAGTGCGGCTGCTCAAAACACCTGCCTTTTAAGAAACAAAAAGCTTTCATTTTCTGGGGATGCTACAATTGCTATTCACCAGTCAAGTTGGAAAGCAGGTTCATTTCCTCCCGTAATTTCCATCCTTATGAGTGAATTGAGAAAAGTAAAAGGTCAACCCACTCTTTTCCGAGTTAACCTGTAAATGGCGTTTAGCCATGATCTAATACTAAGCATAGAGAGCATACTACTTGCTCTGTTAAGCTGAAGAAGATAGGAATAGGGAATAGGTTGAATGAAGAAAGAGATAGATTGCTCCAAATAAGAAGCATCATGTCAAATACTGATAAAGCAATGCTACATTTTAAGCTTCAAATATATACCTTCCCCGTGATCTATTCTGTTCATTAGACCAAGAATGCAGAAAAGGGCCAATCAATCCCAAATTTGGTCATTCCGAAAGCAAGTAACATTTTATTGGATCTACTCTATACTACGCATGACACATCCTATCGACTAGCCCACTCTATATCACACACACACACACACTTTTCAAGAAAATAAAGAACACATAACAAAAAAAAGAGAGGACTTGTATGGTTTATACAATAAAAAAAAACAATAATTAAAAAAAAAAGAGATGTACATGTTATTTCTTTTATAAAAACAAGAATAGAAATCTACTTTTGTAACTCTTGAATACTATACAATCTAGCAAGACTAGGGCCAGCAAATTGGTTGATTTGCTTAGTGAAGTTATGCATTTGGGCACTCAAGATCATAGAATCCAAGCGACTAGGTTCAGGAGGAAGCTTGAACAATGTGTTAACTTCATCCTCAGGCAAAGGTGGTTGTCCCTTCTCAAGACGTTGTGCATTCTCTTGCTTTCGCTTAGCCAACCAAGCTTGCATCTTGGCTTGTTCACGAGCAACTGATCTTTGCCAGTACTGGTAGTTGTTTTGTTCTTGTTGTTGAACATCAGCACAGTCCAAGAGGTATTGCAGGTTCTTTTGCATAAAGGGATCTAATTCCAAATCAAGCACATCGAAATTAGGTGCCAAAGGTCTGGCTGCTTCAATTTCAGTTTGGGTCTTTTGAGTGGAGGCAAAGGTAGAGAGTGAACGAACACGGTCAGCCTCTAACTTGGGCATTTCAATGTTGTGGAGCATCATGGTCACATAGTGAGAATTGTGAATTTGAACAGGTAATTCTTCAAAAATGGTGGAAAAGGATAATTTGGCTTGAGCAAGGCTAAGGATCAGAGGTTATGTTAGATAGGGCTCACTAAGTATGCCGTTCTATTTTACCTTTCTGTAGTGAATTTCTTGGCCTCGAAAGCCTTCATGAAAGCATCTTGTAATCTAAAGGCTCTCAAACTCAAGTTACCTTGAGCAGAACTCTTGGAAACATCATGAATAAGAACGACCGACTGAGCACTGAGTGAGTTTTGATAGCTGTATTGAGTCTCAATCAAACTGAGGTCAACAAAGTTACCCAAGTGAGCGGAACGGTACCAACCCACTGTGTTGTTATCGACATTAACAGCACGAAGACAACGCATCATATCCAATTGATATTGAGCTAAAGGAAGGTGGATAAATAAACTCGCTTTCTTTTATCGTTTTCTCATCTTACCACTAGCATCTTCATCGCCATCAGAAGGGAAAGGGAAACAGTTGGTGACTTCCAAAGTACCCTTGTCATCTAAACCCAAGAGTTGACCAGTAACATCGTTGGGATAAGATTCACGACAGTGCTTGATGATCTTCAAGACAACCTAATGAGAGTCATGATGTTTAATTCACTGAATGAGTTTATCGCGCTAACTTTCTTCATTTACCAAACCATCAAGTTGGACAGTGCGAAGAGGCTCAGTGTTGGTGCTAGCCATTTTCTTTTCTATTGTTGTTTAAAGAAAAAAAAATTAAAGTACTCGAAAAAAAAGGAGAGGCTTTCAAAAGAAAAAAAATCAAAAGGATACCACGTTGTGACTCGTTTTTTGATTATGTGAAGGAAGTGTCGTTTGTTGAATGAGATCCGAAGGCAACAGGTACTTTCATTTGTATCGAAGTGATCTATTTTATAATTAGCAAGCTAAATGCATATCAGAGGCGAAAAGCAGCATGCGAAATCAGGGCATGGTATAAGCCTTTAGCGTATAAAATGAAGCCTGTTTTCGTTTCTCATGATGTCCTAGTCATGAACCTGTATGTATTCATACGTCCTAAAGAGAGAAAGAACAAAGACATTCAGCATGTATATACTTTATTTGACGAATACTGCCTTATGTGCTATTACTGAAAGGAACATCATCTGGCATGTTGAGCGGGAGTTGAATGATTGACTAAAAATTCAAAATGTTTCTCAATCATGCAACCTATTTTTTTTTTTCATTCTGACCACACACACACACACTCTCTATCTTTACAAAATCAATAAATGAACACTGAAGCACCAGTTAATACTGTAAACAACTTTGTCGTATTTCACTACTCCACTTTATTCACTCTGTCTTGTTTTCTTTAAGGGACACGCTTTTGCCAACATGGCAGAAGATTATGAGGATAGAGAAGATTGGCTTAGAGCAGCAGAAGCACATGCAAAGGCAGCAGGTAAAGAGAGAAGTTCAATATCTTCTACAGTCAATTGAGCTATTTGTCTGTTGGTTAGAACAGTTTGAGATTGCTCTTCAAGATACAGCTGATATCGAAGTAAAATCAATAGAAGCATGTACATTTGACTAGATTCAACTTATTCTTTCTATAAATAAGGCAACTCGGACACTTCGACTGTTATCTTCCAATCATACACGAAAAGCAAATGAACTGAACAGAAAGGCACAGAGATTAAATAAAGCTCAGAGACAGGCTAAACAGTCTCAGAAGAAGACTGGATCTTCCTTAATCTCTAAACTCTCTGGTGTTGAAGATACCCATTGGACACATAACACTACCCAACAGGCCATTCATGCTTCTACTCTAGGGCATGGTCGTCGTATTACCGAAATAGGTGAATCTTATGCTATCCTATCGAATGTAAAAAGCAAGAGTAAAAATGATCTTGACAATAAGTGATTGATAGATTAAATACATAGGATGAACAAGAAGACGATCCATTTAATAAATTTCTTGAGGCAGTAGATGGATTGGTAGAACAACTGTTTAATCCTGCCATTGCTTTTACATCAGCACCCTTAGATGAAAATGATAATCCTATCTCTTCTATCAATCTATCGAAAGCACAGACAGAAGTAGAAGAGGAAGATACTAAGCCTAAATTAGTGGATATGGCTGATTCCTATTATTTTGTACCTACACCAGAACAAGAAGGTGATGAAGAGACACCGAGTGAAAGGTAAGAAGAAATTTCAGAAAATATCTCGGTCTCTAACATGAGCTATATAGTGCTGATCATGATGATGAGAGAGAAGAAAATGAACGGTTGAAGGCACATATAGCTCATTTGATGAAGAGACTAAAATCATTAGAGATTGTAAGTAAAGTCAAGGGCATTTAAGATCAATTTGACTTACAAATGAAACCTCTATAGTCAGCAGAAGAAAACAACATGCTCAAGAGCAGTGTTCTTCAATTCAGAAATGATGTGCATCGACAGGCTAAAAGAATCATGCAAT
>JAIWNI010000182.1:0-30609 GCA_025331435.1 Choanephora cucurbitarum | reverse complement strand
TTTATCGGTGGTGTTTGTGTATGTGAGTGTTCATTTGTATTCCAGCATACCACATACACAGTCATCAAAGTATGGTATGATTAAACTATGTTGTCAGAAGGATAGCATAGAAACTATTGCATACTTGTTCATCTGCAACTTTGAGCTGTTGTCAGTTCCCTGTATTATATAAGTCCATACACCTTCACTCGCTTAGTCTCTTTTTTTTTTCTTTTCTGCTTTTTTACCCTATGTAATTATCATCGTTGCGCTTGTCTTTATCATACAGCAATACACATTCACTTCAGTCAAAGCATCGCAGTACATACCAAGCCTTTCTCAGGATGTTCCCATCATCTTCACCCTAGTAGAGTTATACCATTTTATTCAAACATGCTTTGGTTACAAACCATATCATCGATATATACTCGAGATACCTGATCAGGTTCCTTCTCACACACAAGACTTGTGCATATTGTATGCTCTGATAGCCTTCAATCTCTTTCTCTCACTTTTGTTGTATCTGCTGTCACAAACCACTTTTCGTTTGACGTACTTAATCGTAGCTCTAAACACTAGTATGATCCTACTTATACCATTATGCTAAAAGATGGCTTATGGCTTGGAATATAGACACTAAAGACAATGAAAACAGTTTCATTATTTTCAAATTGAAAATATATTTTTATTGCTGTTTAGTATATATATATATACACTGTAAAAAAATTAAAGGTTCTTAAAAGGTCTTTTAAGGGTTCGAAAAAAACCTTCTCCATCAGGTTTTTTTGCATAATCGCAGGCTTTTAAAAGGTTTTTTTGTCCACCTCTTTTTGGAGGTTTTTAGAGTTTTCTAAAAGGTTTTTTTGCCCGGGCTTATTAAAGGTTGTTTAAAGGCTTTTTGGGGGTTATTTTGCCTGGGCTTGTACAGGGTTTTTTGAAGGCTTTTTGGAGGTTATTATGTGAGGCTTGTAATTTAGCCTTTTTTTAGCCTTTCTAATGGAGGCTATTTTTAAGGGTCTATATATTGCAAAAAAAGGTCTTTTTAGAGGCTTATACATCTTCAGGAAAAGGTCTTTTGAGGGTGAAAATAAACAGTATTTATTGGTCATATAAAAAAGGTTGTTGGAAGCTACCAAACGCCCTGAAATGAAGTAAATGAAAAAATTGTTAGTATATCAAAAACAACATATATGATAGATCGCTTGTTTATTCAGCAAGCAAAAAAAAAAGGCTTCAACTAATCAGAGGCAGATGCAGCAATTCGAGCAGCTTCCCGAGCAGCATTTCTAGCTACCCTCTTGCGCCTAAACATCATAGAAAAGGAATTTATTAGCTATCATATCATTCACTCAATGTCATATACCTACTGTCGTTTGGAAAACTCGGTCCAGGCATTCTGCACTGCAAATTCAACAGGCCAAGCCATGTCACATTCTCGAAGAATTGACAGGTCTTCGTGCTTCTCGAGAAGGAAGTCGAAGCACGTCTTCTTCATCGCGATTTTACCCTTGCTAGGTAGGTTCTTGTAATATGTACAGTGATTGTTTTTCTGATCACTGTACATATAGCAAGCCCGGAGAGCCAGAGAAGAAAAATCCTTGTAGTAGCACTTGAGTTCCTCAGGGCTTTTATCAGGAAATGCTTGAGACAAAAATGTCTTGATTCCTTGGCTAGGGTTGGATCTGTTGAGAACCGGGAACCTGATAGGGGTTGCCATGCTCTCAATTTGCTGAGCAGGGCTTTGAACTTGCTGCTGCTGCTGCTGAAGTTGCTCAGAGAGCACTCTGTTTTGCTCCTCGATGGCATCCAAGCGCTCAATAATAGAAGCCAGGGAAGCTTGAATTGCTTCAGATGAAGCCAAAAGATCGGAGACGTACTTGGGAGTGGGAGCCATATTGTATTTAATCTATGATATAAACTAAAGGTCAGTTCAATGTCTTAGGGGTTTTGTTTGGTTTTTTTCTGATAAAGCAGAAGCCCAACAACTACAAATACCTTTGTATTATTCTATGTGTGGACGGAATTCATGAATTAGTTAAAATTAAAAAAAAATATACAAAAGTTACTTACCTTTGAAGAAATATAAGTGAAAAAAGGGGACGAAGAGAACAATTAGTCGTCGCTTTAAAAAAACTTTTTGTTTTACGAACATACACAAGGTGGCTTAAAATATTGACACAAGAACACCAAGGCTGGATGCTAATAGGTCCTTCCTAATATCTTTGTTGCTTTGCAGTTTGTTGTATACAAACGTCAATTGGTCTTGTTTAGTAAAAAAAAAAAGGAACTGAATTTTTATTGGATTTCATTTAACAGCCGATGCCATGATTTTTTGATATAAGAGGACAAGTTGATAGTAAAATGACAGTTATCCTCATTATTAAAACAAAATGCGTTACTGTACCATTTGCGATATCAAGTTAAGCGACAAAGCTTTCAAAAAGCATAACGACGAGCATGTATTGAAGCGAATGAAAGAAGCTTTTGTGAACAACATGAATAGTGTTCAAGCTGGCAACTATCATCCAGCATTTGAAAGCACCTCTTCTAAAGGTGATGCTTCTGTTGAAACTATTGAGCAAGAGAAATACCAGGCAAATTCAGCCGAAGACTTTGCTCTTGAAGTCGGCATGTTTGATGAACAAGAAGAAGCTGTCGTTGACGAAGAAACCGAAGAATTGTTGACTGACGACTATGAAGACCTCGAAGTCAATGAAATTGAAGAGGTCAACAACCACCTGGAAAAGCATCTCACAAATGTTGACAGTCCTTTGAAAGTTGATCTTTCAAACAAGAAAAAGTTGCTTGACGATGACGAAAAGCAAAACATCGAGCTAAAAATGCTCATGAGACAGTGCAAAGTAAGCAACGATGGTCAAGACAAACTGGTCAAATTCTTCAACAATGTCTTGAAGAGTCGCGGTTGTAGTAGGTAGCCAATTGGTTTATTGATTAGCATATGTGAATCTTAATGAGTTTTCAATCACCTTTAGGCGGTCCACCTCTTCTTTCCCCCTACATGTCCAACAAGCTTATAAAACAAAGCTACGACGTACAAACAGAGACCTATCATGTGTGCAAAGACCGCTCACACATGTTTTACAAGGATGAGCAAGTCGAATGTAGCTGTGACGCTAACAATAAGCGTTTCAAGGAGGACGGTGTTACACCTGTGGATACCATTAACCAGATTCCTTTATACCAACAACTGGCTTCATTTTACAACAAGAAAGAAAGCCGCGATAGATTACTCTATCGAACAAAGATGGAGCAGACGGCTGTTGACGGGGTGTACAGAGACATATTCGACGGTGATCTGTACCAGAGACACAAGCACTTGTTCCAGAACGAGCATGATCTGGCTCTTGCTTTGTATATAGATGGTTTTGTTCCCCATGCAAGAGGGTCAACAACAATGGTAACATTCATGGCTGTGATTCTCAACTTACCTCCTGATATTCGGTAAGTTTTTTCTGTCTCTATTTCATTATTGAAAGTTAACATGTATCTTTGTACGTAATAGCTATAAGAAGGAAAATATGTTGCAAGTCTTCATTACCTTTGGCAGCAAGAAGCCTAAAAATATATTTAGTTACTTGGTACCAACTTTTGAAGACTTGCTGACTTTGCAAAAGCATGGTATGAAAATCAAAACGCAAGATGATAAAGAAATCTCTTGCAAAGCTTTTGTGCTTGCTGTAATTGGTGATTTTCCTGCAATGTCAGAAATGCTTGCTCACAAGACACATGCGTCTGAATATGGTTGTCGTATATGTAAGATACAAGGTGTTCCCCGTTTAAGCAAGAAGGGATATTCATTCGCAAATCAAACAAAATCGACAGATATAAGAAGGTTGTTTGATTTTGATGTTAACGAAGTGAGTCATCTAAAAGCAACTTCTTGTATTGTACTTACTAAGTAACTGTCATTTTTGCTATGTTTAGGAAACACTTGGTATTAAACATGCTACACCTCTAAAATTTTTGGCATGTTTCTCAGACTCATCATTTTTATGTCTTGACGAGCTTCATTTGTGGGGTCACAATATTGCCAGGCAACTATGGACACTTATTGGCGAAGGAGAGCATAAGAAGAATGTGCTGTTTCTGAAAAACAGGTACAGACAAGCAATTGGTGAGTACATGTCCAACTCAAAAGGATATGTATCAAGTGAAGCATTTGAAGGAGTTTTGATTGGTGAGTTTTGCATTGTTTGAGACTAGTTATACTAGACGAAAGTAAGCTTATATCTCCTGTTTAATTTGCTGTGATACCATAGATGTTCACAAGAAAGCTGGCTATGCTAGAGGAGTTGACTGGATAGCTTTTCTGAAGCATGTTGTACCAAACGTACTTCCAGAGATCTATCAAAAACAAAACGATGACATTTCTGTCCGTGAAAAGAGGATTGAAAAAAAGGTGTTAGACGAGATGTTCACTGCCCTTCGATGCTTGTCAGAAGCTTGTTCTATATCACTTCAGTTTACTATTACAAGTGCTGACATCAAGCGCATTGAATTCGATGTTGAACAATGGCACAACTTTCTCAAGAAGCATGTTTCAACAGATGTCGTCACAGTCAATCAGCACAGCTTGGAACACTTGGCTTTCATCATAAAGAAGCAGGGTCCCTTAAGGTATTTCAGTGCAAGGCCTTTGGAGCGTTTGATAGGCTTGACAAAGTCTACCATTCGTTCAGATAAGAATCCGGGACAGAACGCAGTCAATGAAATGAACAAAAGCTTTGCTGCTAATTACTACAGTAGGTCAGTTCACGAGTCTCGTTCTTTTCTCTTTCCCACACCTGGCTCTGGTGCATCTGCTTTCCGCCTCGGCGCACAAAAGTCCCTAAAGCTTTCACTCAAGTCCACCGAAGCAAGGGCTGTACAGTTTGGTGCTGCATTGAGCTCTTACTTCATTCGATCAAAAACTGCTGGCACCAGTATGCAGACGAATGACAGTAAACTCAACGTTACTACCTACAGCAGCATCATGCTGTACAAAAGCAGGTGTACTATCCGTTCCAAAAACCTTGTACTTGTAAATCTACATGTCTCGGCTAGTAGCTCTTCCAATGTTGTGTTTAGAAACTTTCTTGCGACAGTCGAGCATATATTCTCATTGCCTGGACAAGATCCATTGTGCTTAATTCGCGCCCATAAAAATGTCAAAATTCTACAAACAGATAGCCAGCGTTGCTATCTCTACACTAGCATAGCAGACGAACTAGACAACCAAGAAGACAAATTTATTGTAATTGATACAAATCAAATACTTACAACTGCTTCACACATAAACTGTCTCGACAAAAAATATTACATATTTAATTCATCGATCTTCTATAGAAACAAATTTGGCATCTTTGGCCAGTTATACTGTGCTTAAGATTGACCTCCAAAAAAAACTTATCATTAAATAAAATAAAATAACCCGCTAAAAAAGATAACCTGCGCAAAAAACACTTGTCAAAAAAATATGGAAAAAAATTACAGAAAAAGACCTTTAATTATGATAAAATACACCTTAGAAAAAAGGTTTTCTAAGATACGACCTTTCTGAAACCAATTTTTTAAAAATCGAGCCTCTAAAAGACCTTTTGAGTGAAGGTCAGCCTAACCCTTTCCAAAACCTCCGACTAAAGGTCAACTGCGGGTTAAGCCATTCAAAAACCCTCAGAAAATGGTTTATCGCGGGCTTTTCGGGCAAAAAAACCTTTAATTTTTTTACAGTGATATATATATATATATATATATATATGAGTATACCTTCAATGCTATTGCTAGATACTTGGCACTACACCATCAAAGGCCATTTGATTGCTTCTTAGCATATAATGAGCTTAGATTTTTAGTGTCATCTATGATCACCTGAGCAAGTATGTAGTCTGATTATTCAGTAATATAGCGTATGTTGAATAGAGAATATTAGCTAAAGCATGCACATATAATGCAGCAATCCACTCGGTTTAAGGGTCGTTGATACAAGAGTGGTTTTTTGAAGAAAATTATCACTCTCAAGTAAAGAGACCCTAGCGCTGAAAGTCCAAAGAACAACGAAATGGCACACACCAATAAAACCCCAAAGATCAATCAAATTCATGGCATCAATGACAACAAAGAAATTAAAAGACTTGTGTGAATCAGTGAGCGTACATAAACCATCATGGCAATAGGCTATGCTGAAATCAGTGATAGCAATGCTAGCCACATAAATATGGAATTTAGATAAAAAGAGAACCAAAAGTTATATTACAGACTACGGTAAGCGAAATGAGCTGTAATTTGTTACTTTCATCAAACTTGCATATTAATATATATATATATATATATATATATAGTTGGATGTAGTGGATGATCAAAAAGTCATGATGCACAAACATACTGGAATGCGAGTTTGTATACCTGTTGTTTATAGTCATGTCAAATATGGTGGCTACAGTGCGGTTTCAGTATAACTATAGTCATTCACCGTTGTTGGTTTGTCATAAACACATGTCATTAAATCTATCGAGTATCAATGGCCTCTGTAAATAAGCACTTATAATCTCTAGCAAGAGCTATTTAACAATCAATAAGGAGAGTAGCCGCCTTGCTTACTATACTTGATCATTTGGACACAAATTATGGTCATCAGTGGGTATCTATCGATCGATTAGCTAGATCCGCCAACAAGTTAGCAGCTGTCTCTATGCTAATGAGGTGGT
Source organism: Choanephora cucurbitarum (assembly GCA_025331435.1). Taxonomy (NCBI): domain Eukaryota; kingdom Fungi; phylum Mucoromycota; class Mucoromycetes; order Mucorales; family Choanephoraceae; genus Choanephora; species Choanephora cucurbitarum. The sequence continues at coordinate 23,926 of JAIWNI010000182.1, read as the reverse complement.
TGAAGCACCCTGAACACTTTCCTTGTACTTGCAAGAGTTTTACATACAGACTCGAGATGAACGGAGATGAAAGTAAAGAGGTTATCATTTGTTACAGGTATATGATAAGCAACTGGTATTTAGCTAGAAGGGTGCACAGACCTCATAGAACCAGTCAGCTCAACCTTTTGTCATACATATCATAGTGCTAGAAAGTCGTAATCTAAAAGACTAAATTATTGCTTGAATAAAGATATGTCTGAGATCTTTAAAAGAAATCTTGTCTATCTTTATCGTACAACATTTCCGTTTCAATCACCAATGACTCCGGTGAAACTCGTATGAACCATCTTGTCTGATATGTGAACAGACCGACTAGAAAATAGATACTGTAAAAATAGAAGGTATAAGCGTCTCTGCAAAAGATAGTAAAGATTGACTATGTATGATTATATCACAGCAATCTGGAGGCTATAATCTGGCAAGAACATTTTGTCGATGAAGATGCTCAAGAATTTTAAAACGAAAATTGATCATATAAATTTCATCCCATGGATTCAATCGTAAAAATCTCTTGAAGTCTTTACTTGCGATATAAGAGAAAACCAACCTTATATCTCATTTTCACTTGAAGAATCAATCAAGTATTTGCTGTAGGCCTTTAATATACAAAAAAAAGTAATAAATTTCATTCAGAGTTCAGGCTGTAATTAGTACTTGATGACTACAGATTGAGTGCTTATTTATGTCTCAAATCATGAATACTTTCTAAAGCAGTAGGAACTTTATGAATTTGCCTCAGATTTTAGACTTGGATCCATAGTACTTATATAGTTCAGAAATATGACAGCTATTCGGATTCGAATTTCATATGGATATCAGGTCTGAGTCTGTATCTGTATTTGATAGGAGTTCAGGCCAAAACTGGCATTAAACTTGCACTTCTTTTTTTGGCAGTGATTATATAATAGATACACATTAAGCGTAGCACTTTTCTTTTTCTTTTTTTGTCACAAACATAGAAAAAAAACAATGCACCATGAAAAAAAAGGGAACCCAACTCGGAAAGGAAGTCTAATTAACAGGCAAAATGATATCAGAGGATCATCATTCGTCATAGATAGGGAAAGCCAATACAGCCAAAAAAAAAGCCAAAGCAGTTGTCTATAGTGTAAAATGACTCTGGCTATAGATTAGCTGTAAACACCATGTAGCTAGTAATTGGAACCAGAAGATAGCAAAAAAGGTCTGAACTTCTCTTGCATATCAGGTATGGCAAAATGCTCAAATGTATGGGAGATAGATAACCAGGAGAAATAAAGAGAAACAAAGGAAATTGATTGGTTCTTACCAAACAGAGCTAGTGATACATGAGAAAGTCAGGTCCCATGAAAGCAAAGAGTGGGCGTAATGATTATGCCTGAAAATGAGATCGTGCTAATAGGTATGATTCAATAAAGAAAGTTAGGCTAATGCCTCAGATTTTGTTTAAAAGAAAAGACTTTCATTTCGCTTTTTTCCCCTTTTCTTTTTCTTCAGTTTCATTTAAACTACAAAGTCATTTATACTACAAAACCTCTAAAACTGCAAAAACCACTTTTGATTTATCCGTCTTCACTTGTCATGGTGCTCTTTTGTTGTCTTGGTCTTTCTTTTCTTTCAGGCAAGCTGCCAGATTATTTCTCTTTGTTCCTTTTGTCATCACTTGGTATGATCATCATTTTTCTCTTTTCACAAATTTACTTTATCTTTTCTAATAGTCTATTCTAACTAACTCAAATCTAAAACACAAACCCCATAGGTCTCAATCTCTAACGCCTCTCTACTCATCTGTCTGTCTGGCATGCTCAAAGTCGTGGGTCTTCCTCTCTGTCTTTCAGTATCTGCGGCATCCGCCAGGGTACGACGCTTCGGCAAAAGGCTACTAGCTACTCTGGGTCATGAAGGTAGGCTTTAGCCTAACTTGTAGGCCCGTTAGGGGTAGGGTAACAGGGGAGGGAGGATCCATACTTTCAAGGCGATTTACGTTATGGTCTGTATTGGCTGACTCTTTATGGTTTCCATGGATGACTCTCTATGATCTCTTTAGGCTGGCTTTTCGCGTCTTTGTTCTGCTCTTTATTCTGCTCTTCTTTCTCATTCACAAGCAAAAAATCCAAAAAAAAACCAACAACGAAATAGTCAATGTCTATCTGCTTTTCTGTCTCTATATTTCTTATTGTTTCAAGCCACTCTCCTCTGTTATTTTACATCAATAAAAGCTCTGGTCACTTTACATCATATTCTACTCAATTCATTGGACAATTTTTTTTTGTACTTGTTGGCAATTTTTATAAAAAAAACCTTAATAAACATTACTTTACTATCATACTGAAAAAGAAAGCAGAAAAAGAATACTCTTATATGATACTTTTTCTTTGTAATTAGGATTAAATTATACTCAAACTCTTGAAAAAAATAAGAAAAAAAAAGAAACCTGGAATTAATGTGTGAGACTTGAGCAAAAACTTACACTTTTCTTGTTGGACAAAAACTGTAGTTGAGCCAACGACTCTGACAATAGCCACGATACCTCTTCTTCAGTAATTTAAGCATTCTTTGAAGCGTCTCAAAGCTGTTTGTACCTTTTATAATGGATTGATCGATTCAAGCAAACAAAGAAAAAGGGGGGAAGCGGTATCATAATTTTGTCAAACAAACAAAAGTTCGACTTTTTTTGCTTGGTATTTCTCTCAAGTATTCTTTTTGTTGTTGTTGTCACTATTCTTTCTCTATACTCATTGCTATTTTATTATGTCCACAGTAAGATGCAGAGCCTTTTTCCTTTTTGTCAATCTCGACTGTGATGTCTTTTTTTTTATTTTAGAAGAAAGGTGAATGCTTCTAAGACCCCGTTACAAAGCACATGAGTTTGAGCTTATTTCAGCTTTTTATCTCTTTTTATGCAAAATGTAATTATTTTATTAGTTTGTAAAACAGAACAAAATAAAACGAATGAAATATAATTTAGCTTGTGAGTAACTTTTCGTCAAAAGAAAGCGAAACCAAAAGCTGACAATAGGATAGTGTTCGGGCGAATGGCATAACCGAGTGTGTTATAGCTAGTGTCAAGCATCTATTGTCAAACATCTGGCTATGGTCTGGTAGATATAAATACACTGAATCTCAACTGAAACATATATTTGCAAATCAAAAACAATAAAAATACTTTCATTGTCTTTATAGTCCTCATGTCTAAGCCATAAACATAAGCCATAAGTTATAAGCCATGTAGTAGTACGATAAGAGTGGCATTGCCAACAGTAATAGCAACACCCAGAATACACGTCAAGTAGATTTATTCATCTTAAATCCCATCACTATCTACTATTAGCTTTAGCTTTCATTACTTTCGTTACTTTCGTTGTCCTCTGAGAATGTTATCACTTCATTGTATCATCATCGTTCAAAGCATGTCATTAGAATCGCCACATTCATCACATTTACGAAACATACAGTACAACAATGGGGTCTCTGTCATATTGACACTTGTGCTATGCTTGGAGGCATTGTATGAAACATGAACAATGACAGTGTCAGATGAAACGTGTGTTTGTATGCGTCACTCTATTTGCTTGTTGTCACTGATCAGCTTCATGCATGTCCATCATGGCATATCCACAACATCTGCCACTAACTATTAAATTCATATGACACAATCTCATGCTAATGCTTTTTCCAACTCTTCAGATGTTAATGTTTAATTTGCTCTATAGCGTATCAGCTAAGACATCAGTTCATTGTTCCTAATGGCCCATTTGTTTATGATGGCCCAATTGTCTGTGACAGCTTTATTGTTGTTCTTTGTATGATGTATTCACTTGTCTTGTCGAGTGAAGTAGCTGTGATAATCCTCAATATTAGCCTGATATTGCAATCACTATATATTTGTGTATGTATATCATCAAAAGTATACTTTTATGCTGTAAGCACCTTATATAACCTCTTTGTTGTCATCGTTTAGTCTAAAGCTATGATAGCTTGTATCTTTTTCTTTGCTTTGTATGTGCATATTTAGCATACTCATTTGTAGTGACAATCGTATAAGTCTGTCTCCTTCAAGTCTGTACAACACAGCCTGATGAAGCTCTAAATAACATAAAAAAAATTGAAAGCCAAAAAAAAAAAGACCAAGCACCAATACCTTTTTTTTACCTCTGTAAGCTAAAATTGTTCATACTGATACGAGTGCGGCTCATACAGGCAGTCTTCTTGACCTTCATGCGTGACGATGACAACCATGTTGCTGATCTGGAAAAGAGATGAGGCAAACTCACTGAGGCAAGCAAGGCCAAAGACCGGGTTCATGTCACTAACACTAGTGAATATATGCAACTGTGTTGCTGTGATAAACGATATACTATATGAGCACTTCTGTAGATATTTGCTGATCGCCAGTAGGATAAGGCAGTAAAGCATGAGCTAAAAAGAAAAATAAACGAAAAGCGTGTCTGAGCACGGATGACTCTCAACTTGCTGAGCCTAAAAACTTCATCTCTCTCTCTATCTCTCTTTGCATTTCATACAGTTGGATAACATCTTGATTTCTCCAAGATATATCGCTCATACAGTGTGATGTTGATCATAACATTATTTCGTTGCAACAACAAAAATACCATTTCACAAGCATAAGGCAAAGCAAGCATGATTATGCCTTGACTTGCTTACCACCCTGTATATCTCTAAGTGAACCAATGACTCTGAAGTCGCTTTTTTTATTCATTGTCCATCCTAATAATCTTTTCCAGCACACTGTCTTTTAACTGAACAAAAAAGTACATAGTGAGGGCTGAACAGTCAGCCACATTTTTTTTACATACAAACATGTATAGGTATATCTATGTGACCTTTTATTCTCTTTTCATGTTCCTTCGTTTCTCTTTTACAATAGTTCTGAATCATTCTATGCTATCACACTACAGCCGTTTTCCGTTGACTTACTGCCTGGACTCCTCAAATATCCTTTCCCAACATGTTCTTGATTTCAGTGATCCATTAAGCGCAAGTAATGACAGATCTTCAACCACTATCATCCAACAAGTCTTTCTCTCTGATCTGACATAATCTATTGTATGCTTTTGCACCTGTCTCCCTTATCATAGGCTGAACATTTCTTTACTGTCGGTCCTACCTTTTAGTTCTTTTCGTCTCTACTCTTACCAATATTGCTCTGTCTAGACTTGAAAAGGCTATAATGTCTATAGTCCTCCCATGCTTAGTATCCAACATCCAACATCCAACATCCAACATCCAACATCCAACATCCAACATCTAACATCTGATATCCAATATCCAATATCCAATATCCAATATCCAATATCCAATATCCAATATCCAGTATTCATTATCTTGCACTTATCATCTAATGTGGTGTTATGTTTTGTCTTCGCCTTATCTCAATCCTTGTCTTTTTTTTTCCAGACTGGAAATATTCATAGTAAGTTGCCGGCACAATCACTTGCTTATCCAGCTGTTCTTCTTTCTCTTTTGTCTTCTTCGCCTCATGTCAAGTCAACTTTGCCGCTTACTACATCTCTCTTGCTATTTTCTTTTTCCTTCGGTATACTAACATTGTGCCATCTAGTTGTATGGCTAGAGACTCTTCTTTCTTTCTCTGTTATAACCTTGATAAGATAGAGCTGTTGTTTGATAGTAGCTGCTTTTCTCTTCTTTCGTATAATGTTCCTCTGACAAGTTGCTGACTGAAGGACTGCTGGCTACAGCAAACAAATGTAAAGCAAAAAAAAAATGTCATGGAGCGGATCACAAGTTTTTTAGGTCAAGCCACAGCAACGCGGTAATCAGGAAAAAGCGATCGAAAATAAAAGCTGCCAAGTTGTGTCATAAAGCAGCTTTCGTTGTTTTGTTCAACTTCTGGCCTAGTTGACGTATCTCTAGCGTTGTGATGTGAAAGGGACAGATAAAGAAATAAGAAGAGAGGAAAAATGAAAGTACGCGTCAGAGGGTGAGAAGCGGAAGATTTACTTTTAGCCGATGGACAAATAAGGGATTACGTGTAACTGTAAGAGGATTTCCGGACAAATTATTATCCGACGGAAGTGTCGGCATCGCTACTTTTGCCGTTCCGTTCAAAGCAGCGGGGATAAGTTAACAAGCCTTTTTTGGAAAGAGGGTTCAAAGGAGTTCTATTTTATTTTTATGGGGGGAGGGATCGATGGAAATGACCTGTTGAGGAGGTAATTCATGCAAAAACAGCCTTCAAGATAAAGCACTGTATTGAGTTAGGCAGATAGTAAAAGTCAGCTTGCCTGCAACGAAAGCTCTTGATTATCACTGTTAGACTTCAGGCAGCTGCTTATAGCTTGACAGCGGCGAATTAGAGCTTGATGACAGAAAGATACCAGTGAAGTGTGCTAAGCAATGATCTTTTTGACTGCACTTGAATCAACTGCTTATATCGCATGTCAATGTTAATACATTAGCGTCATAGCAACAGTAAAAAGAGATCAACAATACCTATCATACTGCTGTAGCATCACCTTGTGATGTATACAGTACAAGACACAAGTAGCCAAAGATAAAGAAAGATAGCTCGTAATCTAATAGGTCAGTCTTTTATTGTTACTACAGTTGCATTATCATTGCAGAATACCACATTTCGTAGTTGTAGAACTGAAGCTCACTTTTGAATCACAAAAACTTGTTGTGATGAAACAAAAATTCCTGTCATCAGGAATTATTCTACATCTATTTACATAACACGAAATTATTCTTATACATATTATGCCTAGTTTAGTCAGAAAGCAGATAGTTTCCTGAAAGCCTAAATTTATCATTGAGCATAGTCAAAGTGTACGCAGTAAGAGCATAAATATTTTCAAACATCAACACATGTTACTACAAAGACTCTATTCATGATATAGCATTTACGTACGACGCAAAATGAAGCTTGCTTTTCTTGACTTTTTTCGAAAGTTATAGTTGGGTCGTGATTGGAGACTTCATTGCTGCAGTGGATGTTTATAGTCAGTATGGTATAACTAAAAAAATACTAATCTTCAGAGCGAAAGCATGATACGTCAAGTGAAAAGTATTCTTGTGACCACAGGCACTGCACAAGTCAGAGAAAGAGTTGAATGGCTATCAGAATATATAAAATGCACAAGTTTTGTGTGAGACAAAGAACTAGGTCAAGTATCTTAAATATACACACTGATGGTATGATCTGTAATTATGTTATGTCTGAATAAAATGGTAAAGTTACATTAGGATGAAGATGATCGAAATTTCTTGGGAAAGACTTGGCATATAGTGCGATGCTTGGACTGATAGAAACGTGTATTGTTGTATGATAAAGACAAGCTCGATGATGATGATGATACAGAGTAAAAAAAGGCAAACAGTAAACAAAGAGTAAGCGAGTCAAGGCACTTGAACTCATATAACACAAAGTGTTGATAACAGCTCAAAGCTGCAGATGAATAAGTCTGTGATAGTTTCTATGCTATCTTTTTGACAACATAGTTTGATTAGGCCATACTTTGATGACTGTGTCTCTGATATGCATAGAGTACAAGTACACATTTGCATATATATATATATATATGTATATGTATGTATAACAGCTTGTAGCAGATCTCAATTGCAATAAGATGCAAGTGGTATAGCAAATGAAGCATGACATGCTAATGCGTATGACATAAATGAAGGGTTGAAGTCCTGAATAAGCTGCTCCCCTTGTATGTAATGATCTGTCATGATGACTATAAAGACTGGTAGGTTACAGTCGTTGACAATCACTCTGATGCGTATGTTAGATATCTGGTCTACCATTTCATTCAAAAGTCACGACTTGACATGGAAACTCAAGTCTGTATGTATTGTCAATATACTCCTTGACAAGCGAGCATCACTTTGACTGACTCTGATCTCTCTTTATTGTTCACTTGGCATAATGACCGGTCTTTAGATCCTAATCCAGCCATATCAATGCAGATCTCTCAATTTGTCTGTTAATAGCATCTATACTAAGAGATGAATCTCAAAAAATGCGTACTACTTTGTTCATATCATATAACTGCCTTTTTGTTTTCGATGTCTCATCCGATCATGTTGAGATTTCGACCAATTTAAAGACTTCAGAGTGTATACCCGATCATGTTCTATTTTGTATGCAATGAATAAAAACCACAGGGTTTCTTCTTCAATCTCAGAGCGTTAGTGAATTTAACTATAAGCTAACTATTATATAATTAAACATTATGTGTTTGATAAAACAGAATATTGATATCTATTGTTAGTATTGTTACACTTCTGGTAAAATAAAAGAACTGTGTGCTTATTGGGTGCTTTATCGGGATTAAGTCTTTGTTTAGCATGCCTTATTGTAGAGTCAGAGTATTAATGCATCATGTCTGCGCCTAGTATTATGTGGTAGATCATACTGCCACATCAATCAGCTATGAGTTTTTCCTCGGGATTTGAGCTAATTATTCGTCTTTATCTATACAATCTGCATAAAAGCTCACGAGTTACAGATTTCCGTATAACTATGACTGATCACTATTTGGCTTTGGTAGGAGCAATCTACATTTATCAGTCTCTTGGCTATACCAAGCATTTCATAGCTGCCTATAACATTAAACTTGGAACAAAGAAGTGTGGAAAAGTAACAATTTTGAGCTGATATGACAATTTAAGGCATGGCTTGCTTTTCTTTGATTTTCTATTTTCCAAATGTTTGACTGAGGAAGGAGAGAGAAAAACGAAGTTTTTAGGCTCAGCAAGTTGAGAGTCATCCGTGCTCAGACACGCTTTTCGTTTATTTTTCTTTTTAGCTCATGCTTTACTGCCTTATCCTACTGGCGATCAGCAAATATCTATAGAAGTGCTCATACAGCGCATCATATATCATAGCAACACAGTCGCATATATTCACTAGTGTCAGTGACATAAACCTGGTCTTTGGCCTTACTTGCCTCAGTGAGTTTGCCTCATCTCTTTTCCAGATCAGCAACATGGTTGTCATCGTCACGCATGAAGGTCAAGAAGACTGCCTGTATGAGCCGCACTCGTATCAGTATGAACAATTTTAGCTTACAGAGGTAAAAAAAAGGTATTGGTGCTTGGTCTTTTTTTTTTGGCTTTCAATTTTTTTTATGTCATTTAGAGCTTCATCAGGCTGTGTTGTACAGACTTGAAGGAGACAGACTTATACGATTGTCACTACAAATGAGTATGCTAAATATGCACATACAAAGCAAAGACAACGATGCAGTTTGTTACAGCTTTCGAGCACAATGGCGACAACAAAGAGGGTACATAAGGTGTTTACAGCATAAGAGCATATTTTCAAAGGTATATATATACATATATAATAATTACAAAGTTAGGCTAAAGTTGAGGATCACGCAGATCACTTCACTCGACAAGACAGGTAAATACATCATACAAAGAACAGCAATAAATCTATCACAGACAATGTAAACATTGAGAACAATGACACCATTACAAGCAATGAGATCATTGAAAAAGGATGATTTCACGCTTTGACTGATGCACTGTAGAATAAATTAGGCCTTTCAAATCAAAAGAATTGGAGAAAGTGGTATTATACGGTTGTCTCTTATGAACTGGTAGTTGGTGACAAATGTTATGGATATATCATAACTGACATGCATGATGCTTGATACTGTAGCAATAAGGCATAAAGAGTGACACATACCATCACACGCCTTGTCTGACACTGTCTTTGTTCATTTTCTTATCGTGCAAATACTCTAAGCATATCATGAGTGTCTATATGACAGAGATTCCATCATCATCATACTTTATTTCTCGCAGACAAGCTGAATGTGATGATTGTGATGACATGGTTATAGTGATGATACTTTGATGAACTAATAGCATAGTCAGAGAACAGTGAAAGTAAAGAAAGAAATAGGCAGTAGCAGGTAGTGACAGGATTGTCGATGATTGAATCTATTTGACGTGTTTCCTAGTTGTCACTTTCATTGTGAGTAATGGTACATATATCATACTGTAATATGGCTTATGATACAGAAATATAAATTATAAAGACAATGAAACCAATTTTATTATTTTCGATTTGTAAATTAATATTTCTCATTGCTACTTAATATAGGTATATACATCAGACCATAACCAGATTCTTGAGACCAGATTCTTGAGACCAGATACTTGATACTAAATATTTGACCAAAAAAGATTATACTCAGTCAAATCATTCACCTAGTCACCATCCTATCGTCAGCCTTTGGTTTCACTTTCTGTTTTACGGAAAGCTACTCACAGGAGTAGCCGCGTGAAGGCAGCTGACCATGTACTCCCACACCAACCTCCATCCAGGCCTCTGCTCTCCACTGGCAGCAGCTAGCACAAGACTTCGTACAATTAAAGTGCATTACTAGGACATGGCTGTCAAAACCCGCATCATCGAATGGTGGACGTCTACTATGGCGCACTCAGTTAGCGGACCGGCCTCGCACAACCATAGATGATGGAGCCATGAACATTCTAGCGAGAGTGACAGCCGCCGTTCGTGATCAAAAGGTGAGAAAAGACAACCTATAGGGCCTTTAGTACAGAGCTACGTAGAAGCAAGAGACAAAAAGTGATGGCTGTACTTACTTTTTCCTGTAATATTTCCGGGCCTTCTTGGATTGGTGAAAGTTGTGCAGGACTTATAAAAAGAAAGAAAGAAAGAAGAAGAGAAAGGAAAGTACAACTTACCTTGACGCGAAGAATGGATTTAACGAAAGCAAAAAAAGAAAAAGGAGATAGCGAAAGAAAGAAAAGGGGGATAGTGAAAGAAAAAAAGAAAAGAGAGGAAAATGGAAGATGACGCGACAAAGTTGTCTTTTTGAATTGTTTTAGCCCACAATGATTTAGCAAAATCGAGCCAATCGAATGCATGCTTCTGACTTTTGACTTTTGGACGACCCGAAATTAATAAAAAAAAAAAAAGCAAAATATATGCATCCTATATCCGCATCGCTTAGTACTTACACATGAAAGCTACGAGAAAACAAAATGAAAAAAGAACAATTGAGGCTACAGTCTACAGGTATATGAAAGTAAATGCATATCAGGCAAGTGCCATCATAGAATAGTGTATGTATATATACATATATATACTATTCATACGATGCAAAATAACCACTGAACAAGCTACTCATAGGCATAAAGGTACAATAACAAGTTGGGATTTCAGTAGAGATGCAAGTAGTGTTGACATGATTAGGTATGGCAATCTTTATAGACAATATTTACATGTGCAAGGTAAGCTAAGTAATTTAGTGGTATCTGTAATGTAAGCTATAGTATAAACAACTAGCAATATAAAGAAAGAAAGAAAAAAGAGAGATATATGAAGAGACAAAAAAGCTGAGAAAGAGACACCAAGCAAAAAAATGTAACCAATACATACTGATCCAAGGCCTTTTATTTTTCAAGGCAACAATAATACTGTTATTATACAATAACGCAAAGTAGCATGAGCTGGAATACAGTAGCATGCAATGCAACTATCACTCTGATAATTTCATCTTACAACATGTCTTGACAATCTTTGCCCACCAGTCCAAGGCATGATGTAGTTACAGTGCACAATTCACTTGCATCTAATGTAGTCTGTATAAGCTGACCTATAGTGTAATCCAAAATGTCGATCAAAAGTACACGACCATACAGATACACTTTTATCCCCATCAACAACATGACATGCATGGTACTTTTGCCAGTGATGTGTCCAAACAACGGCTCAACAGATAAAGCTAGAGAAGCAAGTCCTTTTTCGTTCTTGTGTCAGTCATGTTGTTATCCATACTCATGCTTATTGCTCTACATCAATCAGTTATATGATGCTGGTGAATTCGATGTATGGAACAAACATTCTGTGTAAACAACTAATTGTCTGCATGTCTCTGCTCTGAATATGCCATCATTACTCTCTTTACCGGTAACACATTGTATTCCGGCTTACAGCTTCTTGCTTACTCTACTGTCTTTGTTTCTCGTGCATTCATTACTAAGCTGTGTACTCGCAACTGTCTACACTTGGCAATCCTTTTGTGTATACGCCGTATCGCCATCTTGACACACATCTTCCAAGGCATGCATTCCTCTCTCTATTTTTTTAGTTTTGCTGTCATGACTTGTGACATAGCTATGTGCAAGCAACACTTACGCTTTGTATATGTATTCCAGCTTACAGATCAGTACCTGCCATGGACTCATGTTGGTCCTCACTCTGACCAGGATCTTGCCATCTGGTGTCATCACGAAGGTTGAGCTAGTCCTAAAAGAGAAGTGGTCAGCGCTTTCTGTGTATGACCCTGACTTTGCATAACTTACTATGGCTGTTGTATATAAAGGGCTGGTAAAAGTAAAAGAAAGTTATGTCAGAACTGCCATAGGCAGGACAAAAAACGGATACGCACAGAAACTCAAAATCAAACTCCGTCGGAAATTAAAATAACAGCCCAGCAGATTACAGTGTTGTGTAACTGACAACGACATGATCGTGTCTTCCGGAAGCTCTGATGAGCTGAAGCAAAAGTAAGAAAATGGTATGCGCGTGTCCAGCAGTACAAGTAGAGTAGCAAGACAAAGCAAAAAGGAGATAAGAAGAAGAAAAAAAGAAAAGTCAGCCAGAAGGATCAGATGTTTGAGCGGATCCCTGATCAGGTCAATGACTGATCCCAGAGTGTTGGTTGCTTGGAAGCACAACTTGTCAGTGGTATACGTCAGAGACATAAAAGTCAGAGTATAGCAAGATGAGCAACGAAAAGGATTCTAAAAAAGAAAAGAAACCTGTGAAACAAGAAACCATCACAGTCTCATGGGTTACAAATGAGGATAGGTGCAAGTGATGACAACGCATGGAGTCATACAAGAGATGCAATGAGTAGTTCAGAGTTAACAAGCATGATAATGCGAATTGTCTAGACGAGTTAAAAATGCGGTGAGAAAGAAGTAACATAATCTGAAAGTAATCGGATCCAATTGTGATACATGGATCCAGTGAGGTACATCATGATGATCAGAGACATTTCAGTGACGGATGATTAAGGTATTTGCGTATACGAATGATTGAAGCAATAATGATATTGTGCTAAAACAAGGTTCAATGAAACCTCATTGATTATGACAACAGTCTTGACCTCATTTTATTCAGAATAGCTGCTTTCAGAGATTGACTCAAATGGTGTCAGCCATATACATGCTCAACCTATCATTTAGTCTTTTTCAATTTCTAGTTATTTCAGTTGTCTTGTTCAGACGTTGGTCAACACAATCAGGTCTCATTGTAATAGTATCAGCAATAGAGTATATGTTGTCAAAGGGAATCTCAGCTTAGGCATGAACATCCGATACAGTAGTCCGCTTGAATTAGGCGTGTTTGATTTAAGAGTGCCATCAATCTAAAAGTGAGACTTTTGGGAACATAAACAACTTATAAAAGCGACTATTGTGATGAGACTGGAAAGAACAATGAAATGGCAAAGAACAATAAAGCCCTAAAGAGCAATGAGTCCAAAAAGCTTACGTAAAACAATGATCGTGCATGAACTGCCATGGTGATGTGTTATGCTGTAGTCTGTTATAGTAATTTCAAACATACACACAAATAACAAGTCTAGACCGAAAAATGATTAGGCATTATACCCCTGAATAAACTAGACTAAATGAGCTTCATTAACTTGTTTCTGCCCAAGAAACATATACAACTGAATAAAGTAGATGGTCAAAAAGTCATAGTTTACAAGTTTAGTGGAGAGCTAAGTTTGTGATTCTGTTGTCTACAGTCATGTCATGTGCGATAAACACAATATGGTTTTAAAACAAACATAGTCAATCACCGTTGTTGGCTTGTCATGAAAACATGTAGTCCCGTGAAATAAGCTATCTGCTAATGAAGAATATCAATGCTCTCTGTGAAGAACTACTTGTCGCCTCTAACAAGAGCCATTTAGCAGCTAATAAAGACAGTAGTTGCATTGTTCACTCTACTTGATCATCTGGTCACAACTGATGGTCATTACGGGGTTTCGAGCGATTGACTGGCTAAGCCTACTGACAAGCTAGCAACTGTCCTTGTGCTAGCATAGTCTTTAAAGCATTCTCAGCACTTCTCGTATACAGTAGTCGCTCGATTTAAGAATATATGATTTAAGGGTATGCTCAATATAAAAGTATATTTCTAAAGACTATGCACACCATTAAATAAAGCGGCTATTGTACTTGTAAGGATATGTTCGACTGGTGGCTATCATGTGCTCTAAGAAGGTTATCACCAACCCTTAACGAAAAGCACCAAGTTCTTATTCTGTTACGAATAAAACAAAAAAGGATTTACTTTTGGAATAAACTGTTATCTACTTATTTTTTTTATAAAAAAGGGGTCCTTGGGACTATTTTTAAGGCCTAAAGCTATTTCAGAGTCATAAAAAGTAGAAATAGTTTGGAAATGGCATCTCTAAACACATTTTGCAAGCGAATGATTTTACTTATGATATGAAAAGTATTTATTTAAACAATTTGGCCTAATTTTCATCGGCTTGATTAAATCAAATACCAAACCAATTCCACCTTTACACCTTATTTTCTCCACATCTATTCATCTGAATGCAACTCTACAATAGCACAAAAATTGAGCCGAATTGTCTCTTTCAAATGGTGTACAAAGCGTATTTGGTCATATTTGAGGGCCATTTGAGGTTTTTTGTGGAGGGGTCCATTCAGGGCCAAGTGAGAGCTTTTGAGTTATAGAAGGAACTAAAGCCGCTGATTGACTAGATTTCAACATCATCACTCAAAATACAAACTTTGGCTGTTTACAGCGATTTGGTTGTGCGTGATGGTGATGCTGTTGTTTTCTGTTAAATAAACCATTTTATCCAGTAGAACACAAGAGTATCTATGGTCATTAGTGTTGGCCTAATACGGCTATCTCACTATATCATTCATTAGTCAAGTTCTATGGAGAAATCGCGCAACGTAACGAAGCAGGTTCCTTCACAATAGAGAAATCAACTCTTAATACCTACTGGGTGAAGATACAAAATAGTGAGACATGAATATCATATTCGATAGGTTGGATATTACATAATGCATATACCGTCAGACAAGAAGAAAAAACTTGTGAGCGACTTTCCGCAAATCTTGGTTGTCATAATCAAACCATACAACTTTCAATCGTACTTCTCTTTTCGGTTTACGTCTCTACTAAATTTACCATAACATGCTTCACCAAAGCACAGAAACTGAGGTTTATGTGATTCAATCTGCTGATAAGTGGTTGAACCTGCCAAGAAAGTACAAAAAATCTTATAGCGCTACTTTCAAATGTAGATCAAGTAATTAGCAGCCATCACTTTTGGGGTACTATTGAGAGAAAAGAAGGCTCTGGAAGGCCCAGAATAAATTGAATTTGGAAAAAGACATTTTCTGCTTATTTTGGAAAATAGTTTAAAGACAGTTTCTGCAACAATCCATCCTCGGATGGCCTTCGAATGAAGCATTTGACTTAAATCAACATCAGATGAATAGCAGGATTTAATTACCAAAAAAAAGGGAATGCAGTCAGCTATTCTTACATGATAGGCAGCAAACAATAAAACATCAGTTTGCCAAAGAGCAATCAAGTCAAACTACGTGTCAGTAAAGAAAGGCAATACAAACAAACAAATGCATCATTCAGACTAGAACAAGCGTCAGAAAGAGGAAGGCTTGGCAAAGATGCGCTGAAAAATACAGAGAGGCCTGCATAGAGACACCATTTAGAATTCGCTGGATCTCAGTACAAATCTGAGTGGTTTTTGTGGATGAAGTATGACTTTTACTTTACTGATTATGTCTATAAAGCAAGTTGACAAAGCATTCCAAATGCCATCTCAATAAAGCACACTACATCAATCCACCGAGTCGAAACCGCTAAAAGCTGAAGGATAACTCATGGGATTGTAAAAATAAAGTGGCTTACTCAATCACTAGATCGAAACTCAATCGAGAACTCCTAGTATAATGTGAGAACAAAACAATTTTACAAAATGTGATTCATTTGTAGAAGCTCGATTACTACTAAATTACTTTTGAAAACTGTTGGGAGCAGAATCAAGAAGAGCTCTATTGACACACTTATTCATATCATGCCAAGCTGCATGCAGCTGCTCTATGATACAAAGGGTGACCCTACAAAATATTAGCTGCTTCAGACATCACTTCTTGCTCTTTTTTTTTCATCGTTTTGCTTAAAGTGATTTTTGAATAATTTTTATACCACAAGTAAAATTATGTGTTTGCAAAATGTGTGTGGAGATGCCTTTTTCAAACTATTTCTATTTTTCATGACTTTGAAATAGGTTTCGACCTTGAAGATAGGCCCAAGGAACGCCTTTTTACAGATAATTCGTTAATAATTTGTACAAAAGCAAATCTTTTTTGTTTTTTTTTGTAACAAAACAATGATTTGGTGCTTTTTGTTAAAGGTTTGTGGCAACCTTTGTACAGCACGCTATGGTCACCAGTAATACACATCCTTACATGTATACGGAAAGTGTTCAGAATGCTTCAGATACCACACTAGCACAAGGATAGTTGCTAACTTGTTAGTAGGCTTAGCCAGTCAATCACTCGACACCCAGTAATGACCATCATTTGTGTTTAAAATGATCAAGTAGAGTAAGCGGCGCAGCTATTGTCTTTATTGGTTACTGGATGGCTCTTGTTAAAGATGACAGGTACTTGTATACAAAGACCATTGATATTCATCAATGGCAGATAGCTCAACAGATCTTATGACATGTCTTTATAACAAGCTGACAATGATAAATGGCTATGATCATGCTAAATCTATAATGTGCTTATTACACATGATATGGTTATAAACATTAGGCTTATACTTTTCACCTTGTAGCATATATATGTACTATGACATTTTGACCATCCACTTCATCCAGTTGTATATGCATGTTTGGTTAGAGTAATACAGTGGAGCTTGTTTCGCTTACTGTAGTCTGTGATACGACTTTGGGGTTCTTTTTCTATCTAGACTCTGTACTTGTGTGTTTGACATTGCTATTGTGGATTTTAGCATAACCTATTAGTGTGATGAATTATGTGCTCTCATTGTTTTACATAAGCCTTTTGGTTTTACTGTAATTATTTTGGTCATTGCAGTTATTTCAGTCACAGGTTTCATTGTTCTTTAGCACTTTGCTGTTCTGTGTCATTTCATTGTTCTTTACGGTCTCATTATTCTAATCGCCCTATTTTTTGAGAGTGTTCATATCCCTGAAAGTTGTGCCTTTATAATGAGCACACCTGCAAACCAAACACGCTTACATTGATCAGACTGTTGCATTAAGACGGCATATCTTGGCAGAGGTTCTCTCGACAACATGTGCTATACTGCTGATACTATTGCAATGAAAACTGATTGTGTTGACCAACGTCTGAACAAGACAACTGAAATAACTAGAAATTGAAAAAGACTAAATGATAGGTTGAGCATGTATATGGCTGACACCATTTGAGTCAATCTCTGAAAGCAGCTATTCTGAATAAAATGAGGTCAAGACTGTTGTCATAATCAATGAGGTTTCATTGAACCTTGTTTTAGCACAATATCATTATTGCTTCAATCATTCGTATACGCAAATACCTTAATCATCCGTCACTGAAATGTCTCTGATCATCATGATGTACCTCACTGGATCCATGTATCACAATTGGATCCGATTACTTTCAGATTATGTTACTTCTTTCTCACCGCATTTTTAACTCGTCTAGACAATTCGCATTATCATGCTTGTTAACTCTGAACTACTCATTGCATCTCTTGTATGACTCCATGCGTTGTCATCACTTGCACCTATCCTCATTTGTAACCCATGAGACTGTGATGGTTTCTTGTTTCACAGGTTTCTTTTCTTTTTTAGAATCCTTTTCGTTGCTCATCTTGCTATACTCTGACTTTTATGTCTCTGACGTATACCACTGACAAGTTGTGCTTCCAAGCAACCAACACTCTGGGATCAGTCATTGACCTGATCAGGGATCCGCTCAAACATCTGATCCTTCTGGCTGACTTTTCTTTTTTTCTTCTTCTTATCTCCTTTTTGCTTTGTCTTGCTACTCTACTTGTACTGCTGGACACGCGCATACCATTTTCTTACTTTTGCTTCAGCTCATCAGAGCTTCCGGAAGACACGATCATGTCGTTGTCAGTTACACAACACTGTAATCTGCTGGGCTGTTATTTTAATTTCCGACGGAGTTTGATTTTGAGTTTCTGTGCGTATCCGTTTTTTGTCCTGCCTATGGCAGTTCTGACATAACTTTCTTTTACTTTTACCAGCCCTTTATATACAACAGCCATAGTAAGTTATGCAAAGTCAGGGTCATACACAGAAAGCGCTGACCACTTTTCTTTTAGGCTAGCTCAACCTTCGTGATGACACCAGATGGCAAGATCCTGGTCAGAGTGAGGACCAACATGAGTCCATGGCAGGTACTGATCTGTAAGCTGGAATACATATACAAAGCGTAAGTGTTGCTTGCACATAGCTATGTCACAAGTCATGACAGCAAAACTAAAAAAATAGAGAGAGGAATGCATGCCTTGGAAGATGTGTGTCAAGATGGCGATACGGCGTATACACAAAAGGATTGCCAAGTGTAGACAGTTGCGAGTACACAGCTTAGTAATGAATGCACGAGAAACAAAGACAGTAGAGTAAGCAAGAAGCTGTAAGCCGGAATACAATGTGTTACCGGTAAAGAGAGTAATGATGGCATATTCAGAGCAGAGACATGCAGACAATTAGTTGTTTACACAGAATGTTTGTTCCATACATCGAATTCACCAGCATCATATAACTGATTGATGTAGAGCAATAAGCATGAGTATGGATAACAACATGACTGACACAAGAACGAAAAAGGACTTGCTTCTCTAGCTTTATCTGTTGAGCCGTTGTTTGGACACATCACTGGCAAAAGTACCATGCATGTCATGTTGTTGATGGGGATAAAAGTGTATCTGTATGGTCGTGTACTTTTGATCGACATTTTGGATTACACTATAGGTCAGCTTATACAGACTACATTAGATGCAAGTGAATTGTGCACTGTAACTACATCATGCCTTAAACTGACGAGCACAAATTGTCGAAGCATGTTGTAAAACAAGATGGTCAGAGTGGTAGTTGCGTTGCATGTTACTGTATTCAAGCACATGCTACTTTGCGTTATTGTATCATAACAGTATCAGTATTGCCTTGGAAAATAATAAATATTGGATCAGCATATATTAGCCATATTTTTTTTGCCTGGTACTTCTTTTTCTATCTTTTTATTTTTCATTGTGTTGCTAGTTGTTTGTACTATAGCATACTGTCTACGAAGAACTTTATGCTTTATTATCTCGATATTACTTGCATCTTTAGTGAATTCTGATATGTTATTTGGCCATTTGCCTGATAATAATCTATTCAGCCGTTAATTTGCTTTCGGGGCTTGTACTCTTTATGCCATCTCTTAAACTCTATACATACACTATTCTATGATGACTCTTGCCTGACATGCACTTATTTTTATATACCAGTAGACTGTAGTTTTGTTTGTTCTTTTTCTTTCTCTTTTATTTTCTTGTGGCTTTCAGATCTAATACCCAAGCAATGCGTATTTAGGATGCATATATTTTGTTTTTCTATTAATCTTGGTCGTCCAAAAGTCAAAAGTCAGAAGCGTGCGTTCGATTGGCTCAATTTTACTCAATCGTTGCGGGTTGAAACAAATCGAAAAGACAGTTTAATCGTGTCCTTCTCCTTATTTCTCTTTTGACTCATTTTCCTCTCTTTTCTTTTTTTTTCTTTGTCTTTCCAACTTCTTCTTTCTTTCACTATCCTCTTGTTCTTTCTTTCTTTCACTATCCTATTTTTCTTTCTTTTATTTTGTCTATTCTTCGAGTCAAGGTAAGTTGTACTTTCCTTTCTCTTCTTCTTTCTTTCTTTCTTTTTATAAGTCCTGCACAACTTTCACCAATCCAAGAAGGCCCGGAAATATTACAGGAAAAAGTAAGTACAGCCATCACTTTTTGTCTCTTGCTTCTACGTAGCTCTGTACTAAAGGCCCTATAGGTTGTCTTTTCTCACCTTTTGATCACGAACGGCGGCTGTCACTCTCGCTAGAATGTTCATGGCTCCATCATCTATGGTTGTGCGAGGCCGGTCCGCTAACTGAGTGCGCCATAGTAGACGTCACCATTCGATGATGCGGGTTTTGACAGCCATGTCCTAGTAATGCACTTTAATTGACGAAGTCTTGTGCTAGCTGCTGCCAGTGGAGAGCAGAGGCCTGGATGGAGATTGGTGTGGGAGTACATGGTCAGTTGCCTTCACGCGGCTACTCCTGTGAGTAGCTTTCCGTAAAACAGAAAGCGAAACCAAAGGCTGACAATAGGATAGTGACTAGGTAAATGGTGTAAGCGAGTATGATCTAATTGGAGTCAAGTATCTGGAGTCAAGTATCTGGTGTCAAGTATCTGGGTATATACTTATACTAAGTAACAATAAAAAAAATCATTTATTTACAGATTGAATAGAGTAAAATTGGTTTCATTGTTTTGGTAATTTTTATTTCTATATCATAAGTCATAAGCCAGAAGCCATAAGCTATAATCCCTGTGTCAAATCCTATCATGCTAAGTATATCATCAGTAATAATGTTAACAACAGTAAGGAAATACGTCAAGTGGGTTCATACATACTCAATCTCGTCACTATCTTGTACTAGCTGCTGCTTCTTTTCCTTCTATTGTTCTCTGACCGTGCTATCAGTATATTAGTGTACCATCTCTCAAACCAAGTCATGACAATCAGTACATTCAGTGTGTCTGCAAATAATAAGGTACAACAATGGAATCTCTGTCATATAGACACTTGTGCTGTGATAGGAGAGATAGTATCAATAAACACAAAGAAAGTGTCCAACATAACGTATGTCTATATGTGTCACTCTTTTTTTGTTATTGCCACTGATCAGCTTGATGCATGTCAATTAGGATATATCCATAACATCTGTAACTAGTTACTGGGCTAATATGAGACAACTGTATGATACCAAGTTTCATCAATTCTTTTGATCTAAAGGGCCAAATCTGTTCTATGATGTATCAGTCAAAGCATGATTTCATTGTTCTTGATTGTTTCATTGTTTGTAATGGCTTCATTGTTTTCTATGGTTACATTGTTTGTGATGGCTTCATTGCTATTTTTTCTGTGATGTATCTACTTGGTTTGCTGAGTGAAGTAGCTTTTGTTATTCTCAACAATTAGTCTAACTTTGCAATTAGTATATATTTGTGTATGTATGCCGTTAAGAGTAGGCCCATATGTTATACACACCTTATGTGCCCTCCTTGTTGTTGCTATTGTATCAAAAGCTGAGATGTCTTGTACCTATGTCTTTGTCTTGTATGTGCATGTTCAGCATACTCATTCGTAATGACGATTAGAGCTCAAAAAGGCAGTCTGCTCGACCTTCTTGCGTGACGATGACAAACATGTTGCTGATCTGGAACAGAGATGAGGCAAACTCACTCGAGCAAGTAAGGCCCTGAGACCAGGTTCAGGTCACTGACACTAGTGGATATATGCAATTGTGTTGCTGTGATATATGTTATACTATATGAGCACTACTGTAGATATTTGCTGATCACCAGTAGGATAAGGCAGTAAAGCATGAGCTAAAGTGAAAAAAATAGTCTGTCTGAGCACGGATGACTCTCAACTTGCTGAGCCTGAAAACTTTATTTCTCTCTCTCTCCTTCCTCTTTCAAACATTTGGAAAATAGAAAATCAACCAAAAAAGTTGTGAAGACACTAAAGAGTCTTATAAGGGCGTTTTTAGAGTTTTTTTTGGCTTATAGACACACTTTTTTGAATTAGCAATCAAAATAATTTATACAAAATTAATGTACAAAGGGTCAAGAGTACTCTTTGAATACGAAATATATCTTTCACTGTTTTTGACTTCAAAGTTTGTGAATAAATAACCAATGAACGTACCGTGTTTTTTTGTAGTAACAAGTCTAACTGGCAGTGCTGATTTGAGATTCAGTTTGCTCAATAGATCTTGGAAGGAGGAGGGAGTCGACGTAAAATCAATATTGAAATCACCGGCAACTATCACTCTTCCGTGCTTTTGCAGAAGGATTGTTTCAATCAAATTCTCGAGAATATGTATATCAGCTTTTGGTGACTTGTAGATGCAAAACATTGATATGTATTTTGATGTAAATCCAGACACAGATATTGAGCCATCGTTTGTCGTTTTTAGGATTGCAATGGGCGCAACGTCTTCCAAGGACATCAATCTGCTTTCACTTACGGCTATAAACAAACCATAGGGTTTAGGTCGTTGCCCTTCCACATTGACTCGAGCTTTAGCTTGAAAACCATCCATACTAATAGGTGTTGATTCAGTAGTCTTAGTTTCAGTAAGAAGGATGAAGTCGCTAACTTGGTATACTGGATCTTTGCAAATGGTTCTGAAGTGAGCATTGAAGCTTTGTATGTTGTGAACTATAAGCTGTAGATATTGTTTCTCTCGAAGATGAATAAAGGGAGCCATCATTTTCACATCATAATGCCTGAGGACTTCATTCACCAGAGGATGATCAACTTGCGGAGGTAGAGTTGGTTTGAATCCATGATTGCATTTGATATATAAACCTTGAGCACTAGTGGATCTGGAGCAGGCAACATACATCATTGGTCTAGTCAAAGTATGATCTTTTGCACCTCTAGCCCCTGCCAAATCTAACAGTACTTTTCTATATGTACCACCTTGACTCTTGTGAACAGTTAATGCCTCTGCGACAATATATGGAAATTGAGTTCTTGATATCCTTAACATGCTGTTCTTTCGTCTTTGAAAAACTGATGTGATAGGATCAATGGGTATTCAGCTAGAAGGAATATTTGCTTGAATTGCAGCTGCCCTATGCTTTCTCCTGGCTTCTTTTCCACTTCTTTTACTGTCCAGTTGAAGCCAGATCCTTACAGGCTTAGTCACCACTCTACCGTCATTCAAGGTAACATGCCCCACATCAACTTTTTCCAACACACCAGTCGTACCGTTTACTAAACCATAGGCAATATCGATATTGCTTGTCACCATATACTTGGCGCCAATGACTAGTTGTAGTTCATAAGATAATCCTGCAGTTTTGCTAATTGGATAATCGGCATCCTTAGCAACTGCTAGCAAAGACTCTCGAGCTTCACGAGTACCTCCTTCGCCTTGTACAAGATCAAAGGCTGTAGACAAATGCTTTTCAGTATTGAACTGCGCTAAAATAGTAGAGTTGCAGTTATTGACATCTTTGTTTGTCGCAAAAAGATGCACTGAGTTAACTTTATAATCATAGGCGTCAGATGGAAAACCTTTGAAAGTTCTTGAACTAAGCAGCTCTATGTCAGCAGTTGTCATGACTTCTTTGTCCAAATTGTTCAAAGCAATAGCAAAGGCTGCATCTTCTCTCTGTCGCATAATAGTGGTCAGATAATGGACTTTGAATGAGTGCCATATATCGAAACATCTTAGACGCTTTAGAGAATCTCTTTTGAAAGGATCATAGATAGGGCTATCATGAACAGGAGGGAGTTGCCAGAAATCTCCTAGAATCAACACGTGTCTACCACCAAAAGCTGCATTAGTGCCAAAGATTTCTCTTAGCCTTTGATCTATTCATAAGAATACGGTCGAGCTAACCATGCTTATTTCGTCGATAATCACTATTTTTAGTTCGGATAGTTCTGTGGCCATAGTATTGGAGATATCAGAAGACAATTTTTGGAGTTCACTTTGATTTAAGTGGAGATGAAAGATGGAGTGAACAGTGGAGCCATTTATGTTG
>JAIWNI010000181.1:0-30623 GCA_025331435.1 Choanephora cucurbitarum | reverse complement strand
TTGTGGGGTTTTTTGTTCATTAGGGGGACGTCTAGGATTGTGCTTTTTGCCCTTCTTTTGTTGGTATTGCATGCGATGATGTCTCTTGGTCATGGCAATCATCTGATGCACATTTGTAGAAGACTCATTGTTGGCTGAGATGATCGATAGATACCAATACATGTGGTTTGAGATAACTACTTGATCTCGAAGTGGCAGTCTAGGGTTTGTTAACTTAATATGAGAAAGGCGATAGATGGCTCTTTCGGTATTGATGGGCAACCGTGTATGATTAAAGAGATTTGTGTTGGGTGACGACAGTTGTTTTGGTTGTGATTGAGGCTGCTTTTCTGGTGCAGATGACTGTTTACTTTTCTTGGTGCCTGATTTTCTGGAGAATAGGGATGAGAAATGAAATCGCTCTTTTGACTCATTTGATTCTACTGACTCTATGCTGTTGAGGGATGATGATGACTGCTTTTTGTTGAGTTTCTTGGTAGAGGGTGTATTGGAAGAAGAGGAAAAGATACGTCGGGGTGACCATGATGACACTTTCTTTTTTGTCTTTTTTGCAGGAACATCTAAAGGAGGCAATTCAACAACAACATCCGCCTGATCCTTTGTTGTTGGATAACTTCCTATAGATAGATCAATGGCTGAATCTTGCAGGTTAGCAATTGGCTTTTCCTGTTTTGGAGTGTCCAGAATGGATGGTATGTGATATGTTTCTTCGCTTGGATATAGTGTATTTTTGGTATCAGGTACTGCATTTTTAAGATAGAAAGTTGCGTCGTGGTCATTGTTTTTGGCAGAAAGATCGGTCATTTGGTTACTGCTGTCATCCTCATTTTCATCATAGTTTGTATAATAGACGCTGTTGTTATTGTTGTCGTCTTGCACTACATGGGAGAGATTAGAAAAAAGGCAATGGTTACACTTGTCAAAGCTATCTATTTACGGTTGAAGGTCAGATTCTCTTGAGAGTAAAAATGGTTGGTTTGCTCCTTGTCATGATAAATTGCCATTTCCTCTTCATCTTCCTCTTCCTCGTCTTCCTCCTCCAGTACTGCCTCCTCTTCTACTTTGCGCTCCTCTTTATGCCTCATGATATCCTCCTCGCTGGCTGTGAATGAGGCTGATAGTACTGATTTTCTCCTTTTGACCATCGATCGCTTTCGGTTGACATAGTCTTGTGCAGTGTTTATGTCAAACTCTGTATCTTGTATCTGATCAGCGGAAATTATTGCTGTATTTGTCGCAGTTGACGGCGGAGGAAGCCTTAGTAAATTATATTAATATATAGACTTTATTTACCAGGTACAAATAGTCACTCTCTTAAAAAAAGAACTCTTTCTCTCTAAAGCCCTTCTTTTGTGTATTTACCAGAATTGATTTTTAAAGAAATCATCATTATTTGTTGTCTCTAATAATCCAAGTGGAATGTCCAGTATTCGAGAAAGCTCGGTAGAATCTAACGACTTTAATATACTCGGTTCTGGCTTTGTTCTACTAGGAAGAGGATAAACATAGATTGTAGACATAGTAGAAGAAGTGAAGAAAGAGTAAAGAAAAAAAAATTGAAAAAAAAGAAAGAAAGAAAAGAGAGGACAAGAAAGGAAAAATAAAAGGGCGCCTATGTGCAGAATATGTGATATAGAGTTTCTAAGCATGCATTTTTGTATTCAGAGTTACACCAACAACAATAATATCAGCGTGTAAAATGTGTATAAAAAGGTATGCTACTCTACTGCCCTTATTTTCGATATTTTTTTTCTTCACTTGTTTTCCTTTTTTTCACTTTATCTCCTTTTGACTCCTGCCCCTTTCCCCTTTTATTCAGCGGTTTTTATTTGTTTATTTGTTGATCTAAATGCATTTTGTGTCTAAAAGGAAAAACCCTACCGAAAATCAACTTTAACAAATTCTCTATTTTGGCAACTCTACTTGCTTTCGACAAAATCAATTTATTGCAATCGATAGAGCAGGAATGGATTTCAATTGAGTAAGATTTAATATAGCCTGGAAGGGAGTTTGAGCACTATGAATAAACTTTGATTGCGACTCAGACAGTAGTCTCTTTCTTTATTTGTCTATTCAGGAGAAAATAGATATCTTGGTCATAAGGAACAGAGAGTAAGCCAATTTCGCAAGTTAAATGAAAGCTTTAATTTCAATGGGCTAGCAAAATGAACCAGTGCTATTCTTAAGAGACTTTTAAAATTTAAGAGCAATCATAACATGCCCGCAAACGTTCTTTTTTTTTTTATCTAATAGCATTTTCTTCTTTTCTTTGGGTTGGCATTAAGGCAACCAATAATTATTGTGTTGCACTTTAGCAATATTAGGTCATTTATCAATTATATTGGATATTTCTGATCAACTTTACAATCTTGTACCTGGCAAACACAAACATATTAAGCCCCCCCTCCTCCTCCTCGTCTATACCGAATAAACATATGAGTTTATATGAGATTTTCAACAAACTCTAGTCTTTGAACAAATTTCAATACTAATCATGTGTAACTCTTTAATGTAATTACCATGCAACTATGCTATCGTTGTGTAGTACTTTCAATTCATGTCCCCTCATGCTTCCCCACCGTCGTGAGGCAAAAAACCATTACCCATGTCTTTTTCGATTCGAACATGAAAACAAATAAAATTATCTCTGGTAATGTTCCTTCTCAAAAGACATCAAAGCGAAATTCATTTAGTGAATAGAAATATGGACCATGGCATATGGCCTCCGTCTTGGGAGATCAACTGTTTAGTTTTGGTTTCAGAGTACTACAATAGCATAATTCAGACAAAGTTCATCTCTCTTGATTATTTTGCCACCGACCAATATAGGATATGTGGCTAGTTAAAATAAATTTCAAAACGAGCGATCTAAGTGCCACATTGATCTACCCTAACTAGTCGCTTGATTTAAGCGCGTGCTCAATATAAGAGTGTATTTCTCAAGAACATAAACACTATTGAATAAAGCGACTAGTGTACTCTACTACAAAGTATTTTAATCCTTTTGTTACTGTCATTTTGTACAAAAAAAGAGAGAGGAACCTTGCAATTCAACAGTGTGATATCTTGACCGATATTTTATCTGCGCTCTTTTTTGTTTCTCGGATTAATGATACAAAATCTCATAGCAACAGCTTCTGACTTATCTATCATTGACAAAGAATTACTAAGTAGTCCCAAGGTATTCAAAATCAATCCTACGAATTTGCATCTTCCGAGTGTTGGCTAGGCTTATCAACATAGCCTGCAACGTGCAAGAGCTGTCTCAGAAGGTTAAGAAGTACAAACAGTGGAGGCAGTTCTCTCTCAACAATCTCTGAAAGCAGCTACAACTCCTGAAGATGCTACAGTTGTGTATAACACGTCTTCAAGTATACATTTGCAAACTTTCAGTGCAGCTCTACTCACGATAAAAGTAAAGGACGATGTGCGAAGAGACAAAGGAAAGCTCAAAATTGAACATGCTCAACTGAGAGGAGTTATGGTCAGTAAAGACAACAAGTACTACATATCGTGTTTGTGGGTGACAGAGGCTACGGTTTTGGCTCGTCCATTTGATGACACGTCCGTCCAGATGGTTCATGGAAAGCGAAGAAGCATAACCTTTGTATATCTGTGTGTACAGTCAACCAAAGAAAGTTTTGTGGGATTTCAAATTTCGAAATACTTTTGATGAAGGTTCATCCTTTGAACATTGCTATACAAACTCTTTTTATTTCTAACAAATTGCAATAAAAAGAACGTTTAAAATGTCTCGCTTAACTCCTGAAACAAGAAGTAAGATTGTTAACATAGTTACGATCGTTGAGAAGACCATGTCTAAATATGAAATCACACAAAACTTTCTTTGGTTGACTGTACAAGCAACAAAAATAAAGCGTCTCAAGTCTGTGTTTTCTGCCTTCGAAAGATGTAGTGATTTACTGAAAATTGTTGAGAAAGATGGAAAAGAAAGTCTCAAGACAATCAATACTATCTCCGTATGTAGCAACACAACATGTATTCTCAATTTGGCTAAACAATCCTATAAACCAAGAGGCTCTCTATCTGTCTTGACCATTGGTATTTCTGGTGCATTTAAACAGATAGATTCAATTCTTCTCTGTAGTTAGATTGTTTGTTCTTTTTGTTGTATCTTTTTTTTTTGAAATGAAACAAAGCTAGCACTAATAGCGCATGTGTGTGTCTTTTAGGGTAAGGTATAAGAACATGCCTTCACTGAAAGATCAATCTACAAACTCTTTCAGATGTATATCCTCAAGTGTTTTCATTATCAGACTGTTAATGTACATGCGAGTATCCTCTATTGATTTTCGGGATGCTGATTCTGCTTATTGTATGTATTACGATCCGCAGCTCGTTTATCCTGTCAGTATTCTATATGCTGTAATACTTTTGATTTCATTGTTTTATTTTTTGTGCCAGCCAAAAATTCGGAAAGTTAGGCATTCAAAATATTCAATTCAATCAGGGGCAGATAGATAAAACTCAACAAGTACTTTTAAGGTTCTTACCCATCATGCCGAAGTTTCTTACTCAATACAGATAACCTTCACCCTAGAAAGAAATACAAGTTCGTACAGACTAAGTGAATGCATCTCAAGTAATTAAAGAGCATATTTTGAGATTCATGTATGCTTTCTTCTTTTAGTAGCTTTCGATGTATTTTGAATATAGCTATCTATCAATTAGTAATCGTAGAAAAAACGGAAGAGATCGTCTTTTTTTTCTTAAGGTTAGGAGTTATTCACCATATTTAAACTAGTGTACCTCTTTGTCGATCACCTTTTTTTCTTACTTAACACAAAAGTTATGTTGCTAATAAGTATACTCAGCAACAAAAAAGTTGTCAACAATATGGCTTCTGATGTAGTTACGAAACGAAATACATGCGTTGTTCTTGTGACAGACAGTACACATATTCATAGATATTTGTCATATAAATCAAATTATTCAAACTGACACATTTGATCTATTTCTTCAGTTGTCATGCTCTTGCTTACTTGTTCTAAGCCAGTAGCCGATTACTTGACCACTGTTGCACACAAACTAAAGAGTATTGGAAACAGCGTTTAGGTAGACTCATTGATCATTTGCATTGTTTGGTAGCCAAAGCTTTACAAAAAGCATATGAAATATGACAAGGAAATGATTTAAGAAATGTTAGATATACCCATTGCTTAACGATCAGGATGATTGAGAATTGAGTGTATTTGATTATGTTTGAGTTTTTTCCATTGTTTTCAGCGCCGCAATTATGAGAATGGCCTATTGTCTCTGCTATCGTGTTCTGTTGGTGTTTGACTTTATGAATAAATGAATGTAGAAAAAACAAAAACTGGCTTAAATAGGTTTGGTTCATGCATCAAACACTTATTAAACAGAAAAAATGACAGGGGCTATTGATATATTTTTGACAGCAATTTATGAGTATCTAAAGTTGCCTTCTTATCATGTCAAATGGTATATCAATGATAAAATAAGCTCTTATTTTTGCATATAAATACTCGAATTAGCCTGTCCATTTGTGGTCCTTTATTTTTGTTGTCTCTTTCTGAAAAACACAATATGGTATCAAAGCTTATCAACATCTTTAAATATCTGCTTTTATCAAAAGATGCATCAAGTGTTGAAAGATTTGGTGTCCAACCGTCTAAAGACACTATTAAAGATACTCAGAGATCGCAAGATTATATTCAGCATTTAATTGACCTGACTCTTAAAGAGAGTGAGCAAGAGAAGCCACCTGTTGAACCGTTTCCTGTTTTAGTGAAGAAAGGCATTGCAGTCTGTAATCTCAAAATAAAAGGTAGTGTCAAAAAATAAGAAGTAATGCAGATATACTTACAAGCTTTTCCTGTTTAGAAAGTCAGCCAAGTGTAGCAGGACTACAGTGAGTTTGTTCCTTGTATAGGATAAACAAATTGTTACATTGACTCATGTATTGTCTTTCTTGCTTAGTAAAATAGTCTTGGGGCTCGAAAGAACTATAACTGGGAGAGAAGTTGCTATTCCGCCTCATAAGATTACAAAAGGAAACATTGTATCTCTGAGTAGATATAGCCCTCATTCTAACAGGATAGGAGGAGAAATTCAAGCAACAGTAGCTCAAGTCAAGAAGTTTAGCATTCATCTTATCCTTTACAACGACTCTGGCTCCCTTCCAAGTAGCTTGATGGGAGCATGTCAGATGTAAGTTGTTCTATATCATTAGTTTGTTGTTGAATCTATTCTGATCGAAACTCAAGTGTACGATTGCCATGCATTGTTCCATATCAAAGGTCAATTTGATATCAAAAGACATTTCAATTGATTCACTTATCTAGTTTCTTTTTAGAATGTTAACTGCTTTATACAACTTAAAAATGAAAGACAAATTGTCAAGTTATAACAGCCTTGCATCCGTTTTGCTCGAAAAAGAAAATCCTATCTTACCATCCAGACAGAGAGATAAACTGATTCTGTTTGATGGGAAACTAAACAAGTACCAAGAAGAGGCAGCCTCATTTGCTCTAGCTTCCCCAGAAATAGCCTTGATTCATGGACCACCAGGTAATCGACTGAAAATAACGATGTTTAAAAGTGTTCTGCTTGAAGCAAGGCTAACATCGCTTGCTTGTAGGGGTACGTGCTTATAGGTCAAATGGGAGACGTATAATACTTAAATCTATCATCTTATTTTAGACAGGTAAAACACAAACTCTGGTAGAAGTCATTCGACAATTACATAAGCAAAGGAAAAGAATCCTAGTGACTGGTCCGTCCAACGTAGCTGTTGGTTAGTCTCTTTTTTTACTCTAATAGCAATAGCAATTGCATTGACTACTATGATTAATTTGCTACCTCATAGATAATCTAATGGAGCGTATTGCAAAACACAATTACATAAATATTATCCGGGTGGGAAACCTTGCTAGAGTTTCTCAAGAATTCATTCCTTACTGCTTAGATAAACTGGCCCCTAGAGATTCTAATAGGAGGGCAATGGCTGCAGACTTGATTTTGAACGCTGATGTGATTTTTTCAACATTGTCTGGGTAACTTCTTGACTAGATCAACAGGAACAGTGCTAACCTTGTACCTAATTCATCTCTCTCCACTTTTTTTTATCTATTTTGGTTTAGTGCTGGGTGCAAAGATTTAAATCTGATTGAGTTCGATGTCATTATCGTTGATGAAGCAAGTCAAGCAACTGAACCTGATTGTTGGGTGGCTCTTCTGAAAGGAAAAAAAGCTATTCTGGTAAGTTTCATTGTTTACTTCTTTTTGTTTGCATCATGACACTTACGAACAGAAACGGTTCTTTCTTTCCAGGCCGGCGATCATTTACAACTAGCTCCAACTGTTCTATCCACCATGGACAATGCAGTAAAGGAAAAAGGGATGTCAGTTCGCAACACTCTGTCCTATTCCCTTTTTGACAGAATGCTAGACACTTATGGAGACAGAATCAAGCGCATGCTTGAAATTCAATATCGAATGAATACCGATATTATGCATTTTAGCTCAGCTCATCTTTACAACAACAAGCTTGTTGCTCATCCTTCAGTTGAAAATCATCGGTTGCATGAACTTAGGCATGTTGTAAAAAATGATGACACAACTACAACTATAGCCTTGTATGACACATCCTCGTTTGCCAATGCCAAAGAACAAAAAAACAAACAATTTGACGATGGTAGTCATTACAATCTGAAAGAAGTATCCATTATTGTTGATGTTGTTCATAAGCTCTTAAAATATGGTATCAAGAAAAAGGAGATCGGCATAATCACACCTTACTCTGCACAAGTTCGTTACCTACAAGATAGAATGGGAGATCAACTTGAAGAAATTGAAATCGGATCTGTGGATGGTTTCCAGGGCAGAGAAAAAGAAGTGATTGTTTTGTCAATGGTCAGATCTAATGACCATGGTCAAGTAGGATTTCTTAGTGAAAAGAGACGCTTGAATGGTACGATGCATGCACTGGAAGCAGTAATGAATGAACAGTCCTAACATAGCTTCATTAGTTGCAATCACAAGAGCAAAGAGACAGCTAATTGTAGTTGGTAATATGAAGACTCTGAAAGGACAAGGAGCCAATTCATCTCAAAATAATGGATTTATCAGTAAATGGGCTAAATGGCTGACTGACGAAGCAGAAGAAGATAGTACTTTGTGTTGTACTACAATTACAAAATCAAAGAAGCGAAACATAAAAGCTTATTTAAATAAAAATTATCACTAAGCTCTTCGTCTTCTCTTATGCTCAGTTTATTCGAAACATAGCTCCATTCAAAAAGAGGCATAAGAGTATTTTCATCTTTATGGAAGTGCTTTTGTTCGTCCCATTATTTGAACGATGATAACAATGTCTTGACGACATGCTTCTTTTCTGCCATAATACACTCTGCTCTGTACCTTTTCCCCGTGAAGTTCAATTCAACTTCCTCTCCTTAGTTTCTTTTGCACTAAAAGAATTGAGTTAGAAACACATTGCTGAAGGCTATAAATCGAGCTTTGATATTACTCAATTGATTGATAAACTCACTTTCGTAAGTGATGTGCAATCTGATCTGAGCTCTTTCTGTGTGTTCATTAATATTGTTCGAAAAAACCAATATACCAAATCATTTTGGGTTGAACCTGCACCTGGAAAACGTCATCTTCTTTTCTATCCAATCAAATTATCTTGTTAGTTTTTTTTTTGGTGTATGCTTCTATTTTTTTTTTTTTCTAATTTTTTCTCTCTCCTTCCTTTTTCTTTTAACAAGACAGCCACAAAAAAAAAAAGCTTCTTCCTAACCTACAAATCAATTTAATATGGACGCAGACGTTGAAGCTATGCTTGATGCCCCTTATCAAGAAAAGAAGGTAAGTGAAAACCTCTCTAAACCGCTTGAAATGACTAAGACGACTCTTTGAACAGGAAGAACAACCTATGCCTTCTCTTCAAGAATACAAAGACCACCGAGACTATAAAGAACACCGAGAATCAAGAAGCCACCGAGACTATCGAGATTACAGAGACGATGAACACCGGTAAGTTGATCTTTCATGGCACTGCCAATACTCACCCAATCCCATTAGCTCTCGTCACGCTGAACATCGACACTCTTCACGCTCCCATTCACGCCACCGCAGTTCACGCCACCGTTCCGACAGCAGTAGGAGATACCGTCGTTCTTCTCGTTCACTCAGTAGAGAAAGAAGACACAGACGTTCTCCTTCTCGTGAGTATAAAAGAAGAAGTAGTAGTAGAAGACACTCTAGAAGCCCTACACGTAGAAGACGTAGTAGAACACCACCACCATCTATTCACCATGACCCTCATGATAGGTATAGAGACAGCAAAAGAAGAGGACGTGGCCGATCACCCTCCCCACCTATACCTGAAGAAGATAGAGACAGAAGAACAGTGTTTGTAACTCAATTAGCTGCTCGTTTAACTCGACGTGAATTGGACGACTTCTTTTCTCAGGCTGGTCGTGTTCGTGAAGCTACTATCATTACCGATAGAAATTCTAGAAAGTCGAAAGGGTAAGGGAAACTTGAGTTATTAAAGACCACTTTGATTGAATTGTTTGTATCTAGTTGTGGATATGTTGAGTTTTATGAAGAGGTA
This sequence comes from Choanephora cucurbitarum, assembly GCA_025331435.1. Taxonomy (NCBI): domain Eukaryota; kingdom Fungi; phylum Mucoromycota; class Mucoromycetes; order Mucorales; family Choanephoraceae; genus Choanephora; species Choanephora cucurbitarum. The sequence continues at coordinate 21,016 of JAIWNI010000181.1, read as the reverse complement.
TCTGTACAAAACGCTTTAGCATTATCAGGACAAAAACTTTTAGGAATTCCAGTGATTGTGCAACTTTCAGAAGCTGAAAAGAACAGATTAGCTATGCAAGCACAAAGAAACGCGTAAGTGATTTTCCTGTTGACCTAATGAAGGCATTGTTACTGATCTATGTGTTCTCTCTCCTATGAAAATCAGTATGGGCTTAATGCAAGAACCTTCTTATCAACGATTGTATGTAGGATCCCTTCATTTTAGTTTGACGGAAGATGATGTGCGCCAGATATTTGAACCTTTTGGTCCTTTAGATTTTGTTAACTTGCATAAAGGTAAAGTAGATAACAAAACTTCCACTATGATCCTGTCCTTTCTTTTTTTTTTTCTAACTTTTTTTTTGGGCGGGAAATATACTAGATACGGAAACAGGTCGTTCAAAAGGCTTTGGTTTTATTCAATATAAAAATGCTACTGATGCAAAGACTGCTTTAGAGAAAATGAATGGATTTGAGCTCGCTGGTAGAAGTGTAAGTTGATAGAATTAAATGAGAATTGTAGTCAGTATTTATCTCTCCCTTTTTTTTTCTTTATTGGCTTTGTAGCTTAAGGTTGGTCTTGTCACTGAAAAGAATCCTATGACAAGTAACCTTAGCTTCAATCTTGATGATGAAGGTAAATACTGGAAAAAGAAAATGTTCGATTGAAAGAGACTGATGTTGTTCAATAGAAACGGAAGGTGTAGCCATGAACTCACTTTCTAGAGTGGAATTAATGGCTAAGCTAGCAGCTCGTGAATCAAATAACAATGATTATGAACCATCTCCTGTAGCCACTCCTGTTGCTCCGTAAGTTCAATCATTTCACAAAAAAAAAAAGATTGAATTGTTCACACTCCATAGACCTAAACCAAACATTCCCACTGTGGCCACACGTTATATCATGTTGAACAATATGTTTAATCCTGCTGAGTAAGTCATTTGATGCTTTTTCTTTTCTTTTCTTTTTAACCTTTTCTCTTGTTATTGTCTTGTAGAGAGACTGATCCTGATTGGGTAAGTGATCTTGAGGCTGATATCAAGATAGAATGTGAACGATACGGTGTTGTTGAACATATCAAAGTCAATGCGGATTCAATGGTAAAATCTCAAATCATGCTTCATGAATTATTTACTTATACACTCATATCAATAGGGTGAAGTCTTTTTGAAGTTTGATGGTATTCAATCTGCTGAAAAAGCCATTGGTGCACTAAATGGTAGATGGTTTGGTGGCAAACAAATTACTGCTTCTTACGTGCCTGAAGCCATCTTTAATGCCAATGCTCTATAAAAAAAAAAAAAAAGAAAGAAAAAAAAATACATTTTTTAAACCTTTGCATTCTCTTCTTCTTATAAAGAAAAAAAGAGAGGGAAAACATTAAAAGGAATCTTTATTTTTTTTTTACACATTTCTGTAAAGTCTAAAGCTATCAATCTGAATGCTTACTTGCTCCTATTAGCTAAAATGAATCGAGTGAGGGAGTGTCCGTTTCTTTCACTCCTATCAGAATCCTCCAAAATCAGTTCATTTTTTGATATGAAACGAGCCTCTTGAAATACGCAAGGGATTTTTTTTTTATGCCAAATGTGAACCATGTGTTCCTTTTGACTCGATCTCATAAATGAACAAAGCCAAAAGAGAGCCATTTTCGGTAGAACCAATTGAAATGAAATAAACAATATTCTCTTTTTCTCTGTCTTTCTCCTTATAACAATAAATGGTATGAACACAAATAAACGTAAAAAAAAAGCCAAAAAAGAAAAAGAAAAGTTGCCTGAAAATACCATAAACTAAATAACAACAACCTATTTCTTATTAAATAAAAAAAAAAAAAAGAGACCGTATGAACAAGAATAGTTTGACAAGTATCAAGGCTGCTTAAGGAATACGGTTTTCCATTGCCTTTTTACTTATTTTCTATGATAAGAATAAGGAGTAATACCACAAAACTTTATTTTCTAAAGACTTTAAATCTGTTTCAACTTGTCTCTTTTTTCTTTCTTTTTCACTTTTACATATTCAAAAAAAAACATTTTTCTTAAAAAAAGAGACATTAGAGAAAAGAATTTATTCTTACAAATAGGTTGATCCAATATTTGCTGTTTTCTCTCTCTTTCATTGTTCTGTTTATAGTATATCTTTTAAAGAAATTAGGCGTGCCATTTTCTTTTTCTTTTTCAAACTCACATATTTAATATTACATTTCCCGGCTTGCTGGCATTTTCATACCCTCTCTCTCTTTCTTTCTTTCCTTAGTTCCCTTCAATTAACATTATGATTTCAATCTATTCTGACATGAATTTCATGAACAACAACAAGAACACTAGCAACAATAACCACAAAAATCTCTTTCATCAAACCTTATTGGATAAACCTCAGCAAACCGGTGTTGACACTTATTTGCCAATGTCTCATTACCCTACAAATCATTCTATCATGTCTTCTACTTTCCCTTCTCCACCTCCACCTCCACCTCCTGCTCTTGTACCTTCCCTCATTCCTAGCCAACATACTCAATGGAACCAATACAACACCATTCTGTCACACTCAAACTATTTACCACTGCAACACCATCGTCCTCAAGTGTCTGGCATGCCAACATTCAATGATGTGTTACCTATCACAAGCAATGAGACATTCAACAAAGGACATTATTGTCATCAACGTTTGTGTTCAACGCCCAATTTGCTTTATGGTCAAAGTAAAAAGATTCTTTCTGTGCATCGCTTTGTCTTATCTAACGCATCTTTTTTTTTAGGCATGTATCCTTTATCGGCAGAGATGTCCCTTCCCGATGAATCTAGGCTGCTCTATATGAAAAACCAAACAGGCAAACAGAATGCCAGAAGAACCTCTGTTCATACCTCTCGTTCTTCTTCACCAAGTGAGGCCGGACGCTCTTCAAGCCCTGTCAACAAACGATACAGCTGTTCTGTCTGTCATAAACGATTCACACGCCCAAGTTCACTAACAACACACATGTACAGTCATACAGGCGAGGTAAGCATGGAGATAGTTCAGAATAAAACAAAATAACTTATTCCGTACCTAGAAACCATTTGAATGCACTGTTGAGGGCTGTGGAAGGAAATTCTCAGTTGTCAGCAACCTTCGTAGACATGCAAAGATTCACAACAACTCCAACATTTCATCTTCTACTGCTTTTACTTATTCTCCCTAAAAATAATAATAATAAAATCATGAATCTCCTTAAAATCATTAGTTTGCCACATATAATGTTTCACAACTTTGCTAATGTATGTTTATTTAAACTTGTTTCCAAAAATAAAGATGGCTTCCTCTTGGCTACAAATCACGTTGTATATGCACATTACCTTGTCAATTAGCTTTCTTTATTTGATTGGTTCAAATCGATGTTACTTTAACAACACTTCCCGCTATTATAGCTTACATAAACTAAAGAGTGTTGTAACCCCATTTCAAAAAAGTTGTTTAAACTTCACGTAATCATCTCCCGATCTGTCGCGTTCAAATCGAATAACGCGTTTCTCTCTCTCTTTCGATCCTTCGAGACCCTTGTGTCTATCCAAAAAAAAAAGGAGGGAGGAAAAAAAAGAAAGTCTGTATTTCGTATAGACTTATTCTCGATATAAGGAATCGTTTGCCATGATTTCAAAAAAAAAAAGGGGGAGGAATTGTTTCTTACGATCGAAACACGGTTACTGAGCTCCTTATTCTCTTCATTTATCTGTCAAAATAAAGTATGGCGTTTTCTTTCAGACATGTTCCCTTTTCTAGATAAGCTATTCATGACTTCAAGTTGCATGAATAAGACTGACTTCATTGGATGGACCCTGATTTTAAAGCACGACAGTTGGCTCTCCCTTTTCTTTCTTTTTTTACATTGAGAGATTTAACCTTATGTCATAATTAGCATGTCTCGTCCCATTCTCTCTCTTGTCAAACAACCATTTGCCTCGTCTCTAAAAAGAGCCTATTCGACCACTACAGATAAGCCAGTATGGAAGGGCTATAGAAAATATGCAGAACAGTTCAAGAGTAAACCAGGATCGTACATGACTTCGTTTGCCATTCTCCATGAACTTACAGCCATTGCTCCTTTTCCTTTCATCTATTTTGTACTGGACTCATCTGACCTAAAGGTTCCTTTTCCTGAATCAGTAGTATCAGAAGGCAATCGATTCATCAATAAGGCGCGTGTTTATTATCATTATGAACCTTTAGAGGCTAATAATCGTGTGATGATCAATTTAGTCACCACTTATTGTATTGTCAAGGTAAACAACAGTGATTATACAATAGAGACACAATGAACTGATTCCTTTTTTTGATAAGGCTATGTTGCCTTTACGTATAGCTGCTTCAGCTGCTATGACTCCATTCTTTGCAGAACGTCTTATTGGTCCTATTGTTCAATTGGTGCGTAAAAAGTTTTAAACATGATACCCTTTCTTTTATTTAAAACAATAAATCTTGTGTCTTTTCTTCTCGACCATTGGACTTTGCAGCATCTGCATCCATACCGAGCACAACTACATTCTTGAGCCAGTCCAGTCGATCCCTTTGAATCTGTAACAACTCTTCCATGTCTTCTTCATCAATAGCCATTGCCTTTTGTTTATCTTGTTCTGATGGCATGTTCTCTACAGTCTCATCCATCGACATGTCTAACTGAGCTGCATTGAAGTCCATGTCTTGATCCATCTGCATGGGATCGTTTTCTGTTTCCATCTTATCCAGAGCATGTTGTTGTTGCTCTTTCTTGAGTTCTTTTGCCTGAATGATCTTTTGCTGATGATCTAACTGTAAGACGTGTTTTGAATGTTCCTGTTTCAAGAAGGGTGAGTCGATGGAACAACAAAAGCAATCACTCTATTACCAGAATATAATAGATCTGATCACACACTATTTCAAACTCTTCGCATTTCTCTTTTAGTTTGTCATTCAGTTGAGGGGGTGTCTGAAAAGAAGTAGCTTCAAGTTTACTAGAGAGACAGCCTGGTTAGATAGGGTCAACAAAGCAAGATGATGAACTCACTTTTGTTTAATGGCAGTAAAATGGTCCAAGATTCTAGCGGCTTGTTCCAAGATGTCCTAACCTCTCACTCTCAATATATGCGTGTTTTCAATATTAACAACTTTGAGCTTACAGTGCCTAGTAATTTCTGTAAGGCTATGATTTCATTATAAAGAGGTTTTTGATTCGCTGCTTGAACAGGTTGAAATCGAGGTGGCATAATAAGTCCAAAAATTAAAAAAAAAGAGGAAAGAATGCGATTTTTAATGCAAAAATTAAATAAGTTATAAAAAAAAAAAAAGAAAACATGGGGGGGAAATATACAAAAAAAAAGAAGCTTATTTAGCAATACCAATAATGGATTTTTCTCTTTCAGGCACACGCTTGACTGAATCTACCTTCTTGGAATGCTTTCGTCTTAATTCATCCTTTCTCTTTTCAGCATTCACCATTTCCTTCTTTCGACTATCAGCCAACTTAATATCCTTGGGTGTTCTTCTATGTTTATCGATTCTACGGATCTCTTGCATATGGCCATATCTTTCCTTGAGCTTGTTGGCATATTCAAGCTTGTTCTTTTCACGCCAATCTTGGACACCAATCTTCTCACTTGCATGTGCCTTCCAGATACGCACATTACCATCATCTGAACCTGAAAGGACATACTTACTATCCATTGAGAATTGAACAGAGAACACTCTCTGCATACGTTTTGTATGATAACAATCTCGACTGTGACCTTGACCAACATCATAGAGACGAATGGTACGATCATAAGAACCTGTTACAATCTCTTGACCTGTAGGTGAATAATCCACATCCATACTATTGGGAATAATCATATCAATTCCATGTTCATACATAACATAGTCTCCTAAACTTACATGGCAGAAACATGATCCTTCATGACATTCTTGGCTGATTTCATGCTTCTCATATCAAAGGTATAGGCATTATGATCTTCATTACCAGTTGTGAAAGTATAGGCCTCAAGAGGATTCCAGGCAATAGCGTTTGTCTTGAGTGACATGACCAGCTTTGTGATGGCTGTACTGGTTCTCAAATCATACAAGACAATGGTACGATCGGTACCACACGAGGCAAAGATGTTCTGTTGTACCTGATTGAACTTGACGGTCTGATAAGAATCAGCACCCCAAGCGAAATCATGAATAGGTTCAGAGCGAGTTTCGTCCCAGACTTCCACAGTGCCACCTGAGGTAGCAAACAAAGGTTCTGAACGATGATGAGAGAGACCGGTAAAGGCATGTTTGCCCATATAGGTCTCCACAGGATCTGTCTCATCACCCCAAATCTTGACGGTTTTGTCGGTTGAACATGATAAGAATCGGCCATCGCTGGTAGGGCAGACACCAGACACCAAGCCACGATGACCCTGGACTCGCCAACAGGTGTTCTGTTCAGAGAGTTCCCAGACACGAATCTCACCATCACCACTACCGGAGACCATGCAGTTGAGTTTAGAGGGATGTTTGGTGAGACAGTAGACACCGTCAATATGACCATCGAGTGAGGCAACAAATGGTTTGGCGAACATGCGATCCAACTTGACTGCATTCAATGCTCTCACATATTCTCGGCCCTTTTCGAAAGGATGAGCTGTAGGATCAAAGTTGCGTTGCACTTTATGAATATCTTGAGCACGCTCTCTCATATAGTCATTAGAGGATCGAGATAACACTTTGACTTTGACCATGGTTAATTATAAAAAGAAAAAAAAGAAGAAATTAACTGCATAGTTATACAGACTTTGGATAGCCCTCTATCTATACACACACACACAGAGAACAAAAAAGGAAATAGAATGAAACACAGTCCATGAGAAAGAGAGTGGCTTAGATTTATTGAAAAAAGAGAGAGAGAGAGAGAGGACTATACAAAAACAGAGAGACTACCTTCAACATGCCTTTCTTTATTTTCCTACCCTTTCTTTTTTTGTTTGGTTTGTTATTGTTGATTCTCAGAATCAAACATAGGATGAGGTTGAGTCAATAGAGGCTGTGGCTCATGTTGTTGTTGTTGTTGTTGTTGTTGCTGTTCAACCATACCTGCTGGAGTGAATGACAACAAATGATTAGTATTTGGGGTATAAGGCTTATTGGCTTGCTGCAAAAGAGCAAAACTGGCTTGTGAAGGAGGCGTATGCAACTGAGGATGTGGTGAGCTAGGTAATGATTGCGTATGGATAGGACGATGTAGCTGACTGCTGACATAATCCATGGGAGCCACATTGAAGTTTGAATTGTACTGAGCTGTCTCATGTGTCTTTTCGTGTTTCTTGAGAGAGCGTGAATGATAATAGGCCTTACCACACCCATTAGCCACACAGAGATAAGGGCGTACATTGGAATGTGTCTTGACGTGTGTTGTCAATGAATCAGGACGAGAGAATCGTTTGCCACAGTTGGGTTTATCGCACACAAAGGGTCGTTCACCTGTATGTGTTCTGAGATGATTGTACATTTTGTGTCGTTTTGTAAATGGCTTTTGATTTCTAGCACATCCTTCCCATTCACAACAATAGGTGGCCTAGAATTACTTTTAGTCATCATATCATTAAAAGAAAAAAAAAAGAACTTACTTTGCCACTGCCTACATGTGTATCATTGATATGGCTGATGAGTTTTTGAAGTGAACTGAAGCTATCACCACAATCCTTCCATTTGCACTGTAGCTGTAAATCAGTTTCATTGGCAGTCTCTACTTCTTCTTCTTCCTCTTCTTCATCTATTGTGGATTTATCTTCATCTGTCTGAGGCAAAGCTTGTTCTTCATTCTCTCCAGTATCTGAAGCCTGTTTCTCTGTCTCCAATCGAATGAGACGAGCAATCAACTGTTCCCTTGACATGTTTTCATAATCCTTGGCTGTCACTTGAGTCGTCTCTGTCTTGAGTCCCAATTCTTGAGGTGTAGGAGGAGGAGGTAAGGTGATGGAGAGTGTTTGCTTTTGTTCAGCCATAGATGGTTTAGGCTCATTGGGAGTGTACATCTGAGAGGGTACATGGGGTTGGAATGAAGGATAGGCCATGGTTGGACTACTGATGGCAGCAGAACGAGGTGCATTGGCTGAATAGAGATTCTTTGTGTCAATATTGAGGGTAGGTCGATAGGCAGTAGAGACAGTATGACGTCTTGATTTCTTCTTGCTGGATTCATTCAGATCCATAAATCCACGCTTTACACTCCGTATGGATTCATCAATAAATACCATACCCTTCTGCTGTTGTTGATGTTGATGATGTACAATAGCATCATGTAGAGAAATGTTGTCACTTTTCACTTGGTGCATCTGTTGAGTGGGTGTGGTGGCAATAGGTGTTGAGGGTGCACTTGAGTTCATGTTGGCCATTTGAGAGAGGACAACATGGGGTGTCTCTTGAGAGGGTGTCTGGACAAGTTCAGTGGGTGTCATGGGTTGCATAACAGCAAATTGTTGTGCCATTGCCATCTGTTGTGCCATCACCTGTTGAGCAGCAGCAGCCACCCTTTCGTTCTCTTCATCCGTTGTAGATGGCTGAGTCATCATACGCTGTGAAGGCACAATGGGATGATGATCAATACCAGCTTGATTATTCATCATCATATGCTCTTGTGGTGTCGATGGTGGTTGATAGGGACTAAAGAGTGTATTGAGTCGATTGGGACTTTCAGCCATATCAAAGATACCATTTGTGTTGTTATGATGCATCAAGAGTGCATTCTCATTTAACAAGTTAGGATTTGTATTGTTCTATAGATATCAGTCAGTATGTCTTTTAATAGATAGCCTTAGTTACTTACAGCCATTGGTATCAATTGAGTGGGTGAAGTGACAATAGAGAGAGGTGTGGCTTGTCTAGATGGAGGTGTTGAGTTGATGGATGAGATACGATTGGCAGGAGGACTTGTCAAGGTAGATAGGGAGACATCTGCTGTCGATAACATATCTTGATGGCTAAAGAGGCGTTGCATAACAGGAGGGTTCTCTGTGGCGGTGGTTGTGGGTACAGATGCAGATGAAGTGATAGAGACAAATGGTGGTGGTTGAGGAGATTGGAGTTCTTCAAATCGAGATGGAAAGAACTCGCTTGTTGATGGTGTGGGTGGCTTATTGACAACATCAAGTTGTGTCAAGTTAGGCGTTAATTTAGTTTGTTGCAAGTCCATAATAAAGAAAAAAAAAGTGATATAATTGATTTGTTTTCCCCCCGAAGGGAAGTTGTTGTTATGGTGATAAGTTGTTCAGAAAAGAAGAAAAACAAAGGGAAAAAAAGAGTGCCAATAGAATCAAAAGAGAAAGCTCTAAAAAGAAAGAAAGAATAAAGAAATAGGTGTGGATTATTAAGCCAATAAAGTAATCTTTGTTTGAAATAAATAAAATCGAAATTTAAGCTTTTTTTCTTTTTCTATCTTGATTTCTGTCTTTTCTCTCCTTTCTTTTCAATAAGAGAACTTCTTTTCGGATAAAAGACAAAAAAAGTAAAAAAAAAGAGAGAGAGAGAAAAAAGAGAGAAAGGAGAGACTCTAGTTAACGGTTTTCTTTCTGAGGCAATCTGAGCTTAAATAGGTTGATGAAATTAAACGTAGTGAATACGAAATAGAAAGTTGTTTTGTTGCTATGCTGCCAAACAACAACCATTGAGCTTGTAGTTCCTTGAAATCCTTTTTTAGGAAACTTTCATTTGTGAATGGTCCCCTCATTAGACATCAAGATGAATATCACAAGAGATAGAGAGAGAGAGAGAGAGAGAGTGGCTGCGGTCATTTAATTAGCTTCAAAATTAAAAAAGAAATGGGTTTAATTGTGCATTTATTCATCCAATAAAAAATGAAAGTTCTGGATGAGTCTTTTTTTTTTTTTGAGGAGAGAGTTGACAACATTTTATAATGAAATAAAGGGTCTCATATAATAATAAAAAAAAGAGCGCATTCTATATGATACACAATTAAGATACAAAGAAAAAAAAATTTTTCTTTTTAGGTCTTTGTGATATAACGTAATGATTAAATAACAGAGAGATCATAGAATACTTCATAATTACCATATAGAGTAATTTAGAAAAAAAATTATAAAGGTATATTAAAAAGTAGACAGTGATGATATTAGAAATGAGTACCCATTTGCACTGTTGTATTACTCTTGCTTCGAGTCATGACAGGTGCTCTAGATGTGTCATGATGCATAGTGCGTTTAGAGAGTGCCTTTCTGTCTGCAGTAGCTGATCTTCTAAGCTTAGGTACAGCAGGTGCATTCTCAGGATCATGTTTCAGCCAATCATAGGATGGTACAGTAGCACTTTTGATAGCAGTAGGGTACTTGGGTTCCTTTGCCTTTTCTGTGGTAGTGATAGGCACCCTAGATGAACTGACAGAGGTACTGATAGAGCCTGTATCCACTGTCAGTCCTTTACCTTGGAAATGAGCTTGATATTTCTTTCTCTCGATTGGACTGCTTGATTCAGGTACAGGCGGTGTTCTTGAAGAGTGTCTCAGTGGTAATTGTTCAGCAGAGAGATGTATGCTGCTGTCTGTCTCTTGAGGAAGGTAGCTAGAATAATCATCATCTTCATATTCATATTCCTCTATGGAGAACTCATAGTCATCTTCACTCTCTAGTTTCATAGTGGGACTATCGGGGGATTGAATGGTCATTGCATATCGATTGGCCAAGACTGAATGATCCACAGACTGATCATGGAAGCCATATTCAATATGTCCTGTAATAGCAGAGTTATTGTGTAGATCTTTGTTGGCAAAGATATCATCTGCATTCATAATCAAATCTTCCAGCACACAATCCTTAGCCCATTCTCCAGGTGATTGTGCATGATTTAGGTCTTGAAAGATAGCTGGTGTGAATATCAGAGTGAGGTTGTTGATGGTCATCTTGTTCTTTTCAACACACGACTGTAATCTAAATAGAAACAGTCAGTATTGTGCTATAGAAAGATGTCAATAGCACATACCTCTTTAAGTGGTGAATCAGCACTTTGAGTGTATCATAATTAGCTGGTTCTAACTTGAGTAATCGAGTCAATAGGTTCATCAGTCTTAATTCTTGATCAGGAATCTCTGTAGATTGTAATCAATGACAACATTCAACACATACTCTAAGCCTCACTTACGCGAATACACTAAGCGATCTGTCAGTTTAAATGGAAACAAGGGTGTCTTTAACTCTCTTAGGAATATCTTGATGACAGAGGAGATACTGAAGATATCTTCAGGTACATCATTTTCACCAATCACAACTGCCTCTTCATCCATTTCAAATGCATGCTTTATTTTCTCCATGTTGCTCTGTTTACCAGATACACGATAGATGCCTTCCTTTTCTATGCCACCTAATCTCTCAATTGCCTCTATACATTTTGTGATCAATAAGGGAGGTGATCTTCCTCTTTGTTGCGCATATTCTGTGAGTGAAGTACCAAAGATCAAATCTAATAAGAGGTGAGATAACAGTCATTTAGCTGTACCTTTTTTTTTTCTATTACCTTTGCAGATACCCACATGATGGTTATAATAGTAGATAGGTGTGGGTTTAGTAAAGTTCTTTAAGGCAGAACTAGAGTGATTGTTAAATAACTGAGTCTCTTTCTCAATATCGATCTGTTGTACAGTGGTGATCAAATGGGAGATAGGTGCCTGGCGTTCCTGAGATTGGATGAGATCCGCATCAAGCGCCGCTTGTAGCATTTGCTTCACTTTCTCAGATCGTTCTTTTAAGGCAGTCTGTACATTATTTAAGATATGGTGATTGGTAGCATCAATCTTGATAGACAGAGTGCTCACTTCACGAACAGCATTTCGGTATTCTTTATCTAGAAAAAAAATAACAGGGTAAGCTAAATAAAGAGAGAGAAATTGATTGGCTTACCTGCTTCTGCCACTTCTACTTTTAATTTAGCCAAACGAATGTTCTGTCGTGTTGGATCTTCTGGTTTATTCAGTCGTTTCTTCATGAATCGCTCAATACGACTACTTTGGTGTGGATCAGTGGATTTCTGGTATCTGGCTCGATCATCATCCATGCTCATGGCTCTATCTTCTTCCTCTCTCATCAACAGTGGTTTATTAAAAGAATGAGTTGACATGATAGGTGTGAGTGGTGCCATCATGGGTGAGGCTACTGTAGCACCTGTTGATCGCTCAATCTCATCCCATTTTTGAACATAGACTTCGTGCATCTAAATGTTGCACAATATATAAGCTAACTGTAGTACGGATCATAACTAAGACTTACATTAGGCAGTTTCTTTAGTCTGGCCATCAGATATTCTGTATTTGACTGTTGCATCCATGCTTTGTTCTTATCAAACGCCCTTTGTTGTTCATTCTACACGGTTGATTTTAGCCTCTTTATGAGAATCCCTTATGTACTCTGTAGTTACTCTGAATTTCACTAAACTGTCGCATTGTTGTTTGAGTGTATCAATAAAGGCTTGTTTGGCAGGTTGTTGTTCATCTGCCAATCCAACAAATCTCATGAAGCTACTTTGAATCAAATTGTGTTCACTAGGCTTGCAACAGGCCTGAATGTTCTTTGTCATTGTAGATAGTCCATCTAGGTATTTCTGTTCCAAGTTGATTCTGATAAGGCTTAGTTTAGATAGATTCCCCTCAATGCTATGTCAATTCACCTTTGTTTAAGATATTCAATTACATATTCAGTATCTCGTATCACTAAATTTGCTGCAATTGCGTCTATTTCTTTTGAAGGAGCATGAACCAAGTCTTGAATAACTTTATCTTGTCCAGTGAAAACAATCTAAGAGTGTATCAGTAAAACTGAATCAACCGGTGTCAACAGTGTCGTCTTTACTTGTTCTTTAGCAGTGCCTTTGGTCTTTTGCACCTTTTTGACTGGTGTGGTCATGAAGAGAGAGATGGTAAGAGATGAAAGAAGAGGGAAATAAAAGAAGAAAATAATCAAAATCAAATGGAGCTTTTATTTTACTGTGAAACGATAAACTATCCAATCAGCATTCATTCCTCAATTTAACCTAAAAGAGATAACCCCACACACACACACACAATATAAAGAGAGAGCTCATATGAGAGAACAATGAGTGATTGATAGTATGTCCTATAGACAATCAAAATAGGTATTACAACGCTCTATAAGGATTATAGTGATCTCTTAAGGGTTATCTCTCTTTTTCTTAAAAGGTAAACAGGGTTCTCACTTCAAACTTTAAATTAGATCACCATATTTGACATTTTTTTGTTCAATAGTATTGAACACTTCCCTCCCCCCCTCACTTATTTAGTCAGAAATCTGATTGTAGTTAACATGAACATAACACTGTAGAATAACGTCTTACAGTAGATATTGTGTGTCTATACTTCCAATCTTCTACAGAACAGACTTACTAGAGATCAGCTTGTTTTGTGTATATAGAGTTTACCTGAAAGAATATTTCTTTCCTTCCCCTCTCTTCTTCTTCTTTTTTTTTTCTTATCAGACTATCCTTCTCAACACACAAGGGAAGTGACAGATTGCATTGTGGGCTCATACTTAATTCTATCAAAAAAAAAAAGGAACTCACAACAGTTCATTGCATACTAGCTTCTTGTAAAACTATATTAGTAGAGTAAGGTAATTGTGGATTTAATATGTACAATAAGCAGAATTAGTATTCGCATGTACAGTTGGAGGCAGACATCTAAAAGAGTTTGTAGATTGATCCTTTGGTGAAAGCATGTTCTTATACCTTATCCTAAAAGACACACACATGCGCTATTAGTGCTAGCTTTGTTTCATTTTAAGAAAAGATACAACAAAAAGAACAAACAATCTAACTACAGAGAAGAATTGAATCTATCTGTTTAAATGCACCAGAAATACCAATGGTCAAGACAGATAGAGAGCCTCTTGGTTTATAGGGTTGTTTGGCTAAATTGAGAATGCAGGTTGTGTTGCTACATACGGAGATACTATTGATTGTCTTGAGACTTTCTTTTCCATCTTTCTCAACAATTCTCAGTGAATCACTATATCTTTCGAAGGCAGAAAACACAGACTTGAGATGCTTTATTTTTGTTGCTTGTACACACAGATATACAAAGGCTATGCTTCTTTGCTTTCCATGAACCGTCTGGACGGACGTATCATCGAATGGACGAATGGACGAGCCAAAACCGTAGCCTCTGTCACCCACAAACATGATATGTAGTACCTGTTGTCTTTACTGACCATAACTCCTCTCAGTTGAGCATGTTCAATTCTAAGCTTTCCTTTGTCTCTTCGCACTTCGTCCTTTACTTTTATCGTGAGTAGAGCTGCACTGAAAGTTTGTAAATGTATGCTTGAAGACGTGTTATACACAACTGTAGCATCTTCAGATATAATACTTGTTGTAAATGTCTTTACAGGCTGCTATCTTTAAGAATTCTTAAGGAAGTAGGCGTCATGCCCCCAGTTTTTTAAGTTTGTTTCTTTAAGTAACCATTTCTTTTTTATCAAACTGCTTTCTATCTCTTTTTTATTTGCTCTAGTTGTTAGTAAGGATCTTGGTTTGATTTCAGAGCTTTATTTGCTCTCTGTCTTGAAGAGTTTTGATCATCATCGTTCAGTCTTGTAGCATTCACTGTGCCTTCAGTTCCTTGATCTTGTTTCTAAGAACACAATCTCTTCTTGCCTCACATGCTTGGTTTAGCTGATCAGGCAATTGAATGGTTTCTTGTTGTAGTTTGTTGGCTTCAGACTGAGATAATTTTGTGGCAGGAGCCAGTGTTGAAGCTGGTATTAGATACAGACGGTGATGGCTGGTATATTACAGGCACGAATTACTTCTGTACCAGAAAGAATAACCACATAATGACCAAAAGCAAGCTTCCATCTATTACGAATAGCAAGTAACTATTTTAGATATAAAAAAATAATAGAAAAACGAAACACAGCATCCTTTTGTTCAGTTGTCTTGTGGTAACTAAACATTCATCAGAATCGTGAATATGTAGTGGCTTTGTTTGGCATGCGTTTCGCAAAAGAACTTGAAAGAGATGGTAGAGCATTCAACTTGGAAAAGCTCGGTAAAGGGTAAAAAAGAAATTGTTCGCTTTGTCTGTTTCATAGCGTAAAAAGATGGTGTTTGCCATTAGGAAAGGAATGTTACATTGTATAAAATAAAATAAAAAAACTATCAAGGTCTTGGCAACAACATGTTGGAAGCAATCACATTGATCATCATTGTTCAGACGTTTGATTCTCTTGAAATCAAATCTGAAACTTCCTCTATTTGGAGGGTCAGTCATAGTTCAAATCAACTTTGTTTGATTATGAACTTTATTGTTCCCTAAATTGGAAGACGACTGTAGAGGGGATGTTCGTAGTGTAAGCACGCTCTTCAGATCAAAACAGAGCCCCATGTCTAATATGCATTGGATAAAAACAAAATGACAACAAAAAGCAGAGAAATGTTGGTAAGAGTTGAAGAGATTTTGGAGGCTGTGTGGGGACAGCCCTTCAAAGTGTTTGAAGATGATAGTCCCTGGAAATAAGAAAATACACTCAAGGAGATGCTTACATAAACTCATTTATTCTATGCAGATTCGATAATCAACCTTTCGGCGAGCCACATCCATTAGAAGGCTGCCGACCAGATTATACTGTTGAGGTTGACTTAGATGGCTTGTTCATCAATCTCGTTGATGAGGTAAAGTTTTTCCCTTGTCCTCGTGTCGGCCTTGCTCTAGACACATTTCGTGTGGGTATGTTTGCTGTGGCCTTAACAGAAATGCACAATCTGAAATGCTATTCCAAGCTCAAGGTAAATAAGGCTGATGATATCATATAAAACAAAATACTGAAAAAAAAACAGGCTTAGATGTCACTTTCTACCTTTGCTTTTACCATGAAGGCATTTATTTTTTGTTTGAAGTGGAAAACATTGTCTTCCCTTCAACATATGAAGAATTTCCAGACATAGCTATCCATTTGGATGCTTTTTTGAATCTGACCACGCTGTATGAAAATTACTGCGTAAAAAAGCAGCAACAACAACATACTCATATTGTTTATTACAAGACGCTCAAAAACCTATATGGTCTTTCAACAAGCAAGTCGTCTAAAAATGAAGCATCGTCTTCAACAAACATGCCTTCCACATAAGCCAAATAAACTTTTCTTATTATGTTGTTTGTTTGTATCCTTCCAATCTCGCCAAGTCAACCGTTACTAGTATGTAAAATAGAATTTTTTAATTAAAAAATATTTCAACAGACTTTTTCTATGCTTTGTGATCTGTCTATCAAGTTCAAACTGTAATGATATTGATGTATGACTGCCGTTACTTTCTACAAGATAGTTTTCTTTATGCTCTGTGTAAGTATGGAGATCGGTGGACTGTCAATCCTGCTTATCTAAAACGAAACAGTAAAAACCCTACATTCAACGATCTACTTGAATCATCTAGCATGAAAAATAAGTTGCATGATTGTCGAAAATTATGGGCGTCTTTGATCTCTGCTGGCTAACCACAGACTTAAAAAATTTAGATGAAGTGTCAGATTGTTCTTACCGACTCCTTTTGAAATTGTCTATAAAATGCTGTAAGCAGAGCAATCTGTCAGAGCAGGCTCTACTGTCCCGATGGGGCTTGGTACATTACAGCACTTAACCAGCAAAATAAGCGAACTTATAACCTGGCATCATCGAGAAATAAAAAATGTAAGAGAAACATGGAAAAAGCTAATTTTTCTATCACTGTTTTTTCTTTCATGGTGCATTGTTTATTTTTTCTGAATTTGTAAGAGAAAAGAAAAAAGGAACTTGTCTTGGAAAGGAAATCCAATTACCAGACAAAAGCGTTTGATATGCTGACTATTTCTCATGGAAAGAAGACAGAAAAAAAAACCAAAAGGAAAAAAAAGACAAAGCGGCTATCTACAGTAGAGGACCGCTCTGGCTATAGACATAAGGTACAAGTCATTTAGCTGGTATTTAGAGGGAGTAGAACGATGGACAAAAATAAAATAAAGTAAAAAAGATGAGAGGACAACTTGCATTATTGTTATTCCGATTTTGTCTTTTTTCTTTTTTTCCCTGATCGATACGACACCCTATTGTATTGCGTCATTCCTTCTCCTTTTTATGTTTGGCACAAGATAGAAGAAAGGAAAAAAAAACCAACAGCAAAAATGCAAAGCAATCAAAAGCAATAAACACCTTTTTATTATCATGTAAAGCCAAAACTAAAACCAAAGCCAGAAAGAGAAAACTACTGGTATCATGCTTCCTTTTGTAAGTGGCATTCAGGTATCTATGAAACACTTGCTTTTTTTTTGTTCTAAGCCGCTAATAACATTCGCAAAGGAAAAGTAGAAGAAGAAAAACTTGGAATAAGTATGCGAGACTTGATGCAAAGTTTACACTTTTCTTGCTAGATGAAGAAACCATTGAGCCAAAGACTCTCCCAAAAGGCACAATACCTCTTTTTAGTTATTCGAGCATTCTCTGAAGCATCTCAAGGCTGTTTGTAGCTCATACTCTCTTTGGCCCTTTGGCGCTTCAAACCAAGAGATTTGAGTTGCTGACTTTGTAATTTCTCTCTTCTCTTTTTCTTTCTTCTCTTCATTTTTCTTTTCTTTTCATCTTGGCTCGAACTGCTCACTTTGAGGCTTGTTCCTTTCCCTATTTTTTCTTGTAGCAAGCTGTACCTTCTTATCAGATTCATGTTTTCCCAAGAGTTGGAGCTATCAGTAACGCAAGTTTCAGAGTAAGCGACACGAATGCCAGAAAAAGAGGCCAATCTAGCCTCAAACAAACAGTGAATGCAAGGCAGAGTTTC
Source organism: Choanephora cucurbitarum (assembly GCA_025331435.1). Taxonomy (NCBI): domain Eukaryota; kingdom Fungi; phylum Mucoromycota; class Mucoromycetes; order Mucorales; family Choanephoraceae; genus Choanephora; species Choanephora cucurbitarum. The sequence continues at coordinate 3,199 of JAIWNI010000181.1, read as the reverse complement.
GGCTTGTCTGACATCGAACTACTTATTCCTTTTCTTTGGTCAGCGAGTCAAAAAGCAGCAAAGTTGGTTGTGTTTTGTTTCGAGCAGAGTCTACCTCTGAACAAGACCTCCTTTCCGGAGATGCACAAAGACCAGTATAGAACGTAACAGCAACGACAAGTAATATTGGCTCTTATATTGAAAGCACGAACCAAGTCTTATCCGTATGCAGTTTCTGCTCTCCCTGCTTATTTTTGAACTTTTGATAAAGCCTGGGAGGCTCTCGGTAAGACGAAGGCAATGGAAGGACTCTTTCAAGGCGCCAGTAGAGTAAGATATACCTTTGAGATTAGCTGGTTGGACGATGCAGCTTGCATCTAGTGGACTAGAGTGTGTTTCCAGCGAAAGAAAGATTGGAAGACGAAGACAGCTAGAATGTCAACGACGACAACGACGACAAAAACGATCTACCTTAGATGATATTTCAGTTCAATACCGCCAGATGGCTCAAAGCGAACACATGGATGGGACGAAGAGGCACAAAGCTTGTAGACTAGCTAGAATTGGGAAAAAACGACAAGAAAGAAAGGACATGATGCACAGACACACAAATGGTTGAATACGGAGATGCGCTGAAAGCACTGTAGATGCAAAAGACCTTCAACGAAAGAAGAGGATAGGATGCGATAACGGGGTGGACGTCAAGTGTTGAGGCTTAGATTGTTAATGATAGAAACGGGTTCAAGGCCAGTTGTTAAAAAAAAAGCTAGCAGAGTACTGACAAAGAGTAAGTTACAAAACAAGAAAAGGAACAAAGGAGGTGGACAGAGAAGCAGAGTGAGAGACGAAGCTAGAAAAGAGATGCATGCAAGCAGTCCAGACTAGATTGGATCAGATTAGACTGGATTAGACTGGATTAGGCTAAACCACAAAACCATGGTATTGTGTAAAAAAACATGTATTCGGTTGATGTGAGAAGCATGGTCCCATTTTGTACACTCTGGACGGTTGCAGGCGTGATACAAGGCAATCATGTAGTTAGTTGTCGTTGCCCTACGGGATAGATATCGCGTGATGGGAGAGGAAGGCTTGTTTCAAAGCATTGTCATAAAGCTTATATGGTAAGTCAAGAAAATCAGGATGAGAAATTGATGTAGATGTGCTGAGGCTATTTGAAGCAAGAAAAAAAATCGAATAAAGGTCTTTATGTATCCATAAAAAAAAGGAAAACGACACTGAGTTAGACGTGAAAGTATTGAGGTTAAAGATATTCCCAAACAAAGGATCTAGTATGTTCATAAGAGCTAAGAGAGAAATGAACGGAGGAACATTGAGTGCTATTGCTTTGTTTAAAATAATAGGTATAAGCTATCGAGAAGATTTGATTTCACTTATATGGAAGTGATATGATACTGGTGACAACAGCTTTATTGTTGCTTCCATTATCTATGTAGACTTGTCTTTTTTTCTTCTTTGTAATAAGTTTCAGTACTGAACAAAATACATAAGAAAAATAAAGCACTTTTGATCCTGCAGCTATATTTGTCTAAACGAGAGAAAGAAAAACGAGATATAACCCTTTTTTGATTTAGCTAAAAGAAGACCAAAAGGATTTGTTTTAAGCAGTGTGCGCGATCTGATTAGAAGAAAACTGCAACAGCATTTGTCTATCATTCATTGTACACTATAACTAAAGCAAGCATTAGCATACAGAATAATCCTTGTAGTTTGTAGCATGCTGGTTTGTAACAAAACTAGTATCATCAGGCATTTCTTTTGTTTCTACGAGGTTTGGTGAGACATAGTTCTTTTACTTAAATTCATGAGTTTAAAGTATGAAGAAGAAGAAGCTAAAGTTGAAGGAAAAACTCTCTCTTACTCTCTCTCTATTTGGATCATCACAGATCACAGCTGATATTAGTCTAGTGCGTTGTTTTTTTTCTTTCATCATAGCTTTTGCGTTGCCCAAGCATTTTTCCTTCAAGAAGGCCGTTTGTAAAGAGCAGCCTTTTTCGTTTTGTTTCTTCTTGTTGTTTCTCTTTTTTATCTCTTCTCTTCTTGGTCTTTCTTTGCTATTGCTTAAAGGGATCGCACAGCCAAAGAAATAAGTCGATTTTTTTCATAAATATTTCTATTAGTGATCGGTCGATGCAAGCAATAGCAAAGAAAGTGAAAAGAGAAAGACAAAGAGAAGAGTGTTGTCGTGTCTTTGCAAATAAATAGACGCTCCTTTTCTCACTGTCGCCTTCTTGCAGGTATTTCTTTCTGTTGCATCATTGCCTTCTCTCTTCACGTTACTTGGCTATTACAGCCGATACACTATTCCTTTGTCGATCCTGATCACAATTCCTTTCTCTTTTGAGAACAGTGATGAATGCTATTGAAAGTCAATTATAAAGCGTGTGAGTATGCGTGGATGAACTCATTCATCTTGTCCCTTTATTTTCTTTTTGCTTTTTCCAAAGCCTTTCAAGGTGCACTGTAACTGTATGATTTTTTTTGCGCTCAAGAGCATTTTATCTTGTATGCTATAGATAAGGCAAAATTAGGCACTGGCTACAGTGTCAATTTTTTGTTTTTCTTTTTTCTCTCTTTTCACCTAAGTGCTAAAGGGAGAAGAAAATAAGGTTTTGTGTTACACAACCGTGAGCTTTTTTTTATTATGCAGAATAGCTTCTCTTTTTGGGAAAATGCCAAAAGGAGGAAAAAATAAAAGGAGAAAAAAAAACTTAATGCGACCTAGCTAAACATGTAGTCAACAGCTACTTCGAATAAATGACACTAGATTATACGTCAAAAAGAAGCTTTTGAGAAAGTAGCTAAGACCAAAAAAAAAGAGGGGGAGGTGTTTAGAACTTGTGGTGATTTTCAAAAAGAGAAATATGGGAGAAAAAAAAAAGATTGATAGAAGAAAAACAAAAAGAATGAAAAAGGAAAGAGAGGGTAAAGGCTTACAAACAATCACTGCCTTACCCGCTGTAGTCAGACAGAGAAATGATAAGAGAATGGAGCAGCAGTAACAATATGTTTGCTTTGCTTTGTTTCCTTTTTTTAAAAAAAATCTTACAGAGTAGCTCTTTTTGCTATGTATTTACGATCAGATTTGAAAAAGAAAAAAAAAGAGAAAAAGGTCGGTAATAAATGGAGCACTAATTGGATCGCTCCTCAGCTTGACTAAGGATGTCTTTGTGGGCTGATTAATAACCATAGTAGCTAAAGA
>JAIWNI010000180.1:0-32015 GCA_025331435.1 Choanephora cucurbitarum | reverse complement strand
ACTTCTTCAAGGTTGATACGCAGCGTCGTTGCTTTCGCCCACTTCACCCTACGGATGACCCACCCTTTCGCATCTTGAGTGGCAAACTTCGCCGTGATTTACTCTCCAATACGATCCAAATGGTACCACGTCTACTGGAAGCCATTCTGGCTGTCCCTCCTGACCCTTGTGAACCCATCGACTTTGCACCATTTGAGAATCTCTATCAGTCTGCTCCGTTCTGGTATGATTTCTCAAACAAAGGATTTCGATCTTCTCTCGCAACAACCACCCTCCCAGCTACAGAGAGCCCTGTCTCGACAGACTGCTGGAAGTCCTTCTGGTCCACTCCCATGCTCCCCGAATGTCGGTCTCTCTGGTTCCGAGTTCTCTATAACAAAATTCATTGTCAAAAGTCAATTGCCCTCTTTTGCCCAGAGGTTGATGCAGCCTGCTCTTTTTGTGCAGCACCTTCAGAGTCAACCGAGCACCTGCTGGTCAAGTGTCCAGCCAAAATGCTCCTATGGAAACTAGTACTGCGCACCCATTTCCCCTATTTGGAGTTTCAGTCTGATCACCTCGTCTCTGCTCTGTGGACCCTTTGGACCCCGGACTATGTTCCCTCTACGCCTTTCCGCCTTCTCTGTGCTGCTACCCTTCGCGCTATATGGGTGTCCCACTGGGCGTTCATTCGTCAAGGAACACCTTTCTCAGAAAAAACAGTTTTATCGAAGATAAAGTGATTATATTAATTTATTTCAATATCTAACCACACCGCTCTCATGACGTGTGACTTATCTCAAGTATTAATAAACTAATAATTTTACACAAAAAAAATAAACACGGGATGTAACAATCCACTATACTCGGTAGCGCGAATTTTTCTTTTTTTCACGTACCACAATACTAATTTTTTATAAATATCCAAGAAAAATCATACAATAAAAGACAGACTTTGTTTTATTTGTCTTTTGAGTAGGGTTTTGTAACTTAGCAAGTTAAGTGAGACAAATCATAGGCCTTTATTAAGGTGAAGAGAAAAAGTGTCAGACACGATAAAAAACTCTTCTTAACCAGATCGGTATTTAAATTATATAAATGAGCTGTGGTGAATACCACAGACTTCTCTCTCATAAAATCATTCTATACTACTTTTCCCAAGGATTTCTAGATCCTATCCATTCTATATTTTTGTATTGTCTTTTTGTTATTTTTTTTTAAAGCTCTATTTTGAACATTATCTTTATTGTATAAAGAACACTATTGAAATAGACCTAATCTTGATCACTATCGTAATATAAAATAAGGAACAATATCAAGCTTAGTTTACAAATCTTTTATTGAACATTATCTCATTAGTTATTAAAACTTGTGGGAACATTATCACTTAAAGTATCATAAAAAACAATATCCTCTTTTTTGAACGGAACACTATCTTTGTAATCATAAATCTTATATTGAACATTATTGCTTTTGAAAGCGAACACTATTGATACAAGTTATACTATTGAACATTATCCTGATCTAATTGAAAAAAGGAACACTATCAATAATATATCATACAAATCTTTAAGGAACATTATCCTTTAAGTTATTCAAAACACATAAATTACATCCATTCATATAGTTGGACAACTATAAACCTGGTGCTCATTTCCATCCTTGATATTAAATTTCCACTACCTAAAACCAAAATATTACAGGAATTGAATATTATTAAGTCAGGAGATACTTATTCCGTAAAATTTAAAGTCTTTGATCAGCTAAAATACATCTCTTTATGGTAACAGATGTTCGAATCTCCCACTTTTACACACCACCTTGATGCGTATTACTCAACTTTTCAGAATGCCACCAACTACAGACGTCCCTATGATAAATTTGTGTTTACGAATATTTTTGCCCAATTCTACACACTCTTACACACTCAATTTTATCCCCATGAGCTGCAGTGTAAGATTGCGTAGACAATTTATGAAAGCAAATGTTTAATCAGGAAACTTCCTAGTATTAACTTAAACAAGAGATAGCATTAAACCGGAACAAAAGCAGCAACTCTGAAATATTTTTCAAATTTGAATCAACGTCAAAAATAGGGTGTAGCCATGTCAGCAACTAGAATACCAGATTTAATTTTTAGATTAAACAACAACCTAATTTTCTTATCTGAACAAAAAACTCGTTTTCTAACTCATTATACAAAGCAAATCAGCAATAAAAATACTAAAAATAGAGACGAATATACTACGAAACTGATTCTGTAGCATTCAAATGACTTCTCTAATAACTTTACAACTTAACAATATCATGTTTATAGCAGCTATGCTATCTCGTTTAACACAATTTCTTGTGAAATAAAAGATAGATTGTTTCATTTTTGCAACTAACGGCCTATTTCCATAAGTTATTCTTACTCGAATTCATTACTCAAACCAATCGTTGAGTGAAATATACCAAGTCAACTTTATTCATTTTTCTGAAGATGTCTCATTGACATCTTTTTTGCAAATGTTTCCTGAAGAAATAACACAAATCAGAAAAGACTTACAAGCTATTTTGGAAACAAATCAACCAACTATTGTAGCTTTTGTTGGTAACCAATTTTGCAGAGCTTACATTCAAAGAATTTTCCAAGTAGGTATTCTTAAACGATAAAATGGAATACGACTGAAAGAAGAACGCATCTTTATATACTCCCAAACACAAAAACAATAAACAGAAGAAACACAGTTGGCAACCTCAACAGGTATATGATCAAATTGAATCAATAACAACAATCAATCGAAAGACTAGATCATTTCAAACTTTCGCAGAATTTATAGGAGAAAACATTTAGTTTGTTTCTTATGCCAACATCATTGTCATCTTCACCGATTTTTTCATCTGATTTTTTAACTTCATCGTCGTCCCCGGGGATCTTTCTCTTCTTCGTGGCAAGCCTAATGTCAGCGTCGGTAAGCAAAGAAACAGTATTCGTTTGCAGTATTTTTTCTTTTAACAAATTAGCAATCTCAGAGGTTACACACCTTTTTTCTTGCATTTGTGTCTCTCTTCTTGCCTTGATTTCTTCAGTAGAGAACTTCACATCTTTAATTGGTATAGTAGGACCTAAATGAGGAAAACACCTTCAGTATCAAAAAAAATCAAAATTTACAAACTTACAAATCTCCTTATGCAATTGTGCATAAGACTTTCAATTCGTTCAAGCTCTTCTTCGTCGTCATAAAACTTGTCAAGAACATGCTTCAATAAACTTAGTTTATTAAAGGCCACGTCTTATTCTGGGAGTGCTACAGATACATCTTTCTACGTTAAACTTGTGAGGGTAACCTTCTTCGTCATTGCTGCCACACCGTTGATATCGACCCAAGCACGCAGATAAAGCTTTCCTTATAACAAGAAATCAATATTATTTAAATGAGAGTAAAATTAACAATGAGTACCTTCAATGACCATCTGCGCTTTAGAATCATCCGTCATTTGCTTCAAGAGGCGAAGGCCGAGAGTGGGGTTGTAGGTTGTGACGGTATATTCCGCCCGGTCGTCTTTGACCTTGATTTCGACATAAATTCGAGCAGAGTACTCTACTCCCATTTTGGCAGGAGCAATTAACATAGCGCAAGTGAGTGGAGCAAGTAACATTTCAGTAAATGATAAAAAAAATTGACGAAGAAATAGTACAATCAACTAAAGAAAGTTTTTTGTGATTTCAAGTTCGGACTTGGTCTTCTCAACGATTAAAACTATGTTAACAATCTTACTTCTTGTTTCAGGAGTTAGGCGAGACATTTTAATTGTTGTTTCTATTGCAGTCTGTTAGAAATGAAAAGAGTTTGTATAACAATGTCCAAAGGATAAACTTTCATCAAAAATTGCTCGACATTTGAAATCACACAAAACTTTCTTTGGTTGACTGTACATCCTTTATATAGCAAAAAAAATAGAACTTGTAGGTTTCTATAAATGGTCTATTACTAGTTGAAAGGTAAAAGCACGAAGACGACATTTCTTCCAAGAAAAGGACTTCTCACAACTTATTTTTCCATTGTTTCGATCCAGCTAATAAAATAAAGAATCTTGACAACACCTGTTCTAAAATAAAATAAACATATATATAATGACCATAATAAGCTCAATGAAGTCATGCTAGGACAAAAAACTCACAATCATTCAAAATAAAAAAAGACTTGAAAGTTATAAACAACTTTTGATAGACCCAAAGAAAGACAATAACTAATGCAAAAAATCCTAACAACAAAAACAATTTTTTTCATCGTGCTGTCTTACTGAAACGAACTTTTTCATCACGCTCAATAACAAGAAATATCAGATATCAGTTAACTCTACGTCTTGTTCTTCGTCTTCCACTTCTTCGGGGTGTATCAACACTTGATCCTTCTGCCTGACTACCTAGACTTTGTACTGTACTTGAACCTTCCGCAGTCAAGAGGACTAGTCTTCCTAAATGAGATGCCACCAAAGCAGTAACTGTTTCTGCGGCGCTTTCTTGACTACTAAAAAGGGATTATTGAGAAAGACCTTGCTCGGCAACTGCTGTCAGGCCCTTATGATCTGCATCATCGTCATCGTCTTTAGTGGCAGAAGTTCGCTCTGTTCTATTACTTGAACTACCTGACTCCTGAATTTTTTGAGCCAAATACGAGAAACCTTCCGCATGCAAAGGGGTACGGCGAGAATAATAATCAGGTTCTTCTTCGTATTCCTCTTGTTCTTTGGACTTCTTCTTTATATTCTTGCTCAGGCAGCTGTTCTTTGTATTGTTGGTCTTTTTGTTCTTCTTCATACTCTTCATACTCTTCATCCTCTGGTTTAACTTCTTCCTGTTGCAAATCATCTGGTTCCTCTTCATCCTGCTCAAAGTGTTCTGGATGTTCGAATGAACATTGGATTTCTTCTTCATCTTCTTCTTCATCTTCTTCTACATTTTCTCGTTCATTTCAACTTTAAGTAGCAGTTCCTTGAACAATGTCGACAACAATTTCACCTAGTCGAGAGAGTTCTCTTACATCAAAATAAATGGGGGAGATTAACGGCAACCAACAGAGCAATATCAGCCGGAACAGGATCCACTATCTCATCCATAGCAAATTCTCTGCTGGTAATAATGAATCCTGGACTGACTGAAGGGTTATCCAGGATTGAGAAAGTACGCATAGGAGATACAATTCCGCTCGTATGGATACGCCAACACCGATCCACATTTTCTTCAAGAGGATTTACGCCTTCTCGATTGAAATGAGTCTGCATGCTTTCAGCAAACAAATTCAGAGGAATAAGCATTACAACATAACTGGACAATTGGTGCAAATGTGCAATATAAATGATCAAAATATCATCCGTCGTGCCTCCAGGTGGCTGCGATTTAGTAACCCTACTGGTAAAAATGATAGCGTCCGTTATAGTAGAAATGTGGTTCTGATTAAGGTTCATTAGATAAAAAGTTAGTTAAAAAGGACTATAAAGATATTAAGAATACGATTGAATAAAACTCTTTTTTTATTATTAAACAATAAACCTACATTGATAAATCAGTAACAATAAACCCCCCACAATAGCTAGTAAAAAAAAATCGAATAAAAAATGTTAGAAACCTTGTTTATCCATTTCTTTTGAATACAGTTAACATGCAACAACATCCTTCGATTGCCTTTGATCGTTTTCAACGAGCCAACATTGAAGATTTCAAAAATTTTCGTCATCAGATGACAACTGCCTATTGTGCTATTTACATGCGTCTTTTCTATCCAACCAATCATGAAATTGATAAAATCACTCGACCTGAGAGTGAACACACACCTGAAATCTCGCAAGCAATCATTTGGAAATTCGAACCTCTTCGCCATCCAAAAAAACCAAACTGTGTGTTAGTGTGTCCTCAGCATAGAGTAAGGAATCTAGTAGGTTTAATTCCTTACCCGGGACCCAACATAGATCATATACTCCCCATAATGACTTATAGATCCAATCTTGCCTATTTCCTGTAAAACTAATGAGCAAAACAAGTCGGGGATGTCACAAAGAAGAGCTTACTGTGGCCATTACGGACAATCTGGAACTCCTTGGTTTGAACACAACCTTGAATTTGCTCAAATGCTTTTTGGGGGCCTCAATGAAACACCAATCATGAGAGGTATTATGGAACCAATAAATGTAGAAAAAGTAAGAACTCTGTTCCACATATTGCAAAAAATTCAATCCAATCTTGGCAAGATACGATGAACCCATTATTCAGGAAAATGTCCACAAAAATATACTCCAAATCTTTCAAAAAAGATCACGAAGAGATCCAGAAACAAGTGAATGGCTGCACAATTATGTCATGTCTTTGAATGAAGGAAACCCAGTCGTTGCTGAAAAGAAACTCGACAATCATATCCTAGCTGTTGACTCTAGTAACTAGGAAGTTTATTATTCAGATCCTATTATTTTAGCCATCATTTTCCCTTACCTTTTCACAAACGGACAAGGATACTACTCGATTTGCCAAATACGTGAGCTGAACGAGGCACAAAAAGAAGACTATGAACAAGCTAACCAAAATATTTGATATGACATTGGCAAAATACACAAAAGAGCTTGTTCCGTCAGTAGACAAAAGATTTGGACAATTCACAGAATTCCTTTTCTTCATGCTTGATCTTATTGAAAAAAAGAATATTCATTCTGCTAACCGGCACGTTATACCAATTTGACAAGGTCAAGAATATACTAGAAACGACGTTTATCGAAACAATGAGTACCAGTACCAACGGGTATCCCTTGTACCATACACAGTAAGAAGCGGAAGAGCATTCAAAAAAAGACACAGTTTGAATCTCTATGTAAGTTAAAAAATAAAAATAAAAAATTAGATTCAACTAAACCCCAAAAAAACAGAACATGTTTAAACAATTAGGATCACCTCAACTTTTGAACACATTTACCTGTAACGACTTTGCTACAGAATATGCTGAACTGCTAAACAGCTAAAAAACCGTGGGATGACCCTGTACTTTTTACTATGCACTGGAAAGATCTAGCCAACAACTGTTGAACCAATACATTATGAAACGTAATGGTGTAAGTGATTACTATTTTGAAACAAAAACTGCAACTCACACTTCAAATTGAGCAGCACTTCCATCGCAAAGCTGGTGGAATAAAAGACTGATCTTATACAATTGAATTACAAGATAGAGGTAAAAAAAACGACAAAAAAATTGATAAAAAATTAATCTTAAAAATAGGAAGTTCACACATTCACTTGGTACTTTGGACAAGGTGTACAACTGCCCAGCTTATGGACTTAACTGATTTGGTTGCGCACAAATTCCGGATCGATCAAGTGACCCCAATTTATACGATTTGGTCACAAACTTGCAGATTCACAAATGCGGAACATACTGTCAAAAGTAGGGAACTAACAGCTGCAGGTTCGGGTTCCATTTCCAACAGAAAACTATATTAAATTTGATGCATTGGCCAAACATGTACTGCTCGCCACCATCAAACAGCTAACCTATCAATGATAGAGTACTTCACTGCATATAATTTGGCCCAAAAACAAGACGTAGACGAAGAATTTCTGAAGGCAGAAGAAACAAGATATGGATATTCCAATCGAACAAGCCGTGGTAAAATAGAAGAAACAACTCATCATGAAATACTCGGGAAAGAAGTGCATGAATCTTTCATAAACAACTATGGCATGAGGTACAAACTCAGAGTTCGAAAGATGCCACTTTGACACACCCATTTTTACGACCAATCTTCGAACGAACCTTTTATTATCAAAAAGTAATGTTATATTTCCCTCCTACAAAAATCGAAAACATCAAAGAAAAAGATGAACCTTGGCAAAGCATTTTCTAAAGGGTCTGTGACGATCCAACTTTTACAATGCCTGAAGACGAAACAAAATAAAAAAGTCTTGGCCATCATGGACGCCATTGGCTTTACTCACAATCCTATTGATAACCTTTCGTTAGAAGACCAAATGAGAGACGCTATCGACAATATCTCTGCAATCTATCGCAAGCTAAACGATCAACATACAGACATTTTTAGCTGGATCACAAGCACGAAAGTCCAAGGCCGAATCAATATTTATGGTGCAACAGGTACAGGGAAAAGTTTTCTATTGCACACATTTAAAACTGCCTTTCTTGCTATGGAAATAACCCCAATAATTTTGGCTCTCACAGGAATTGCTGCAGACACAACCAGTGGACACATCATTCATCGGTTTTTTGGCATCCAGCCAAACAAAAACTATCCAAATGCTGGAAGACTACTTGACTTCTAAAATATACGAACGGGTGGTGTTTATGATTGGCGAGGGATCCATATCAAGCAAATCTTTAGTAGAAACTCTCAGCACCACAATGCAATCTATTTCTTTAAACCGACAAGACTTTTGGTAACCTAAACAAAAAAAAACAAAAAATTAAAAATTAACATACTGTATTCCTTAGGAAATGCTACCTTTATTTTCGTCGGGCGCATGGCTCAACTACCACCTATCAAAGTAGATCAACAAGGATGTTTTTTCAATCCGTTACCCAACCTGAAGCTGTTAACTTTTACCTTACAATTCAATAAAGACAAGATGGAAACGACAATGAGCTAAAGTGGTTTCTAAACTATACCCAGCGAAACACCTACAACGATTTTGTAATCGATTTCATTCAGTCTCATCACGTCCAAAGCAGTCTAGTACCCGACACATATATTAAACTTTACACAAAAATATCTAAAGTAGAGAGTGAGAACCGAAGAAAAATTCACGCACTGGAAGGTGTACCTCATAATTTTATAGCAATCGATCAAGGACCTGCAGGATTTCTGTCCAACGAAACAGAGCTACCCACGCAGGTTTATCTAAAAATCGGTGCTAAATGCATTCTCCTTCATAACTTAGACGTCGTAGGTGGATGGACATACGGTACTCAATGCGAAGTGGTTTCTATTCAACAAGAAGAATATGTCTATGTACGCCGATTATCAAATGGTGCTGGAAAGGCTATTTCAGAAATCACAAGAGGGGTTTTTAGAACAGTTTATACACGCTCCCAATTTCCTTTGATACCTGGATACGCCGCAACAATTCATAAAGTCCAAAACCTAACTATCAGCCAAGGCGTTGCTATAAAACTTACAAAATTTTTTCAATCTGCTGGTCAGTTCTACGTTGCTTGCTCAAGAGTACCACGCTCAGATAGCCTGTATTTCTTTGGCTTGACAGAAAGATCGACATTAAGAATAGGCAGGGATGAAGCCATCCAGGAATTTTTACTTCGTTTAAAAACAACAACCGGTTTAAATTGAACAACTTTCGCTGACGCCTGTAAAATAGAATAAAGAAAGTAATGTTGCATATATACTGATGCTTCAGTGACATGAATGCTACCGTCTCTTATGGATCCAGAAATAATGCTCCTTGACGCTCTTTGTATGATCGACAGGATTATATCTATAAGCTTGACCACTGTTGTTATCCATTCTTATCCTTAGTAACAAATTACTTACTTGAATCTATAGACTACCAGCCTCATGCGTCTTCTACTACATGCTTGTTCCTTTCTTTGACTTGTGATTCTTTCTCGTAGACTCATATGGTTGTTACCGCATAGAGTAGGGTGCTTCTCGAGTCTAGTGATCACTAATGACAATCCATTGAACTGCTGTTATCTGATTCGTATATTTGAACTTTCCGAAGGCCCAATATACTGCTGCTGAGGCCAATCCGCTTCACTATTGTGCATAGTCGTCTATCTAAAGACGTTTCTTGTTCATATAGTGTTTGGGTTACTTGTCGCAACAACATGACGTGCTCATCATTGGTAGAAAAGAGGCCTTTAAGAAAGACTGTTTCAACTTTTTTTAGCAAGTGATTCAAGTTTCATCTTTATTCCTTTTTTTTTTCAAACGGAACATCTATCTAATGTTTCTTATTTTATACGATTTGTTTTGTTAGCTCTCTGCTCTCCTGATGACTTGTTCTACTGCTTCATGTGCATCGTCTGGTCTGTAGGCTTCAAGAAAAAAAAAAGAAATCACCAAGCCAAGAACAAAAAAACTTAGCTGTATTTCAAAACAAAATTCATTCAAGCGCTAAATCTGTCAAGCGGTAAAAGGCTTTTTAAATCCATCATGAAACGGCCTATCATCCATCTAGAAATTGCTCTCAAGGGTCAACCACAAGGCGCGCCTAGGTCCTCAGTGTACCATTCGATTTGGAATAGATCAAAGCGTCATCTAAGTTAGTAGAAGGAAGACTGGAATCAATCGTACGCTAAATAAGTGTCTATTTATGGAATATATGAGGATCTGCATTCTATTAGAATAAAGAAGCCTTATCTGACCCTATACACCCAATAAGCATACCTAAATTTTAAATGACGCTCAACCTAAAGAAGCCCAATATGGCTATTAAATAGAAGAAGCACGCCATCGTTCTAAAAACTAATAAAGAAACATACCCACACATATATTATAGAATTCATTGAATCTATATCTCGTATAAACAGCTTTGCAGGTAGCAACGCAACATCTTTACCTTTTCAAAACAACTAAACAAGTTTAAATAGAGATCTAAATATTATTCTACTAGGCTTCTTTTGTATTGACAGCACATAGACATATGACATAAAACTATCTTACTTGAGTCACCATGTATTAGCATGAGATAAGGAATGAGGAAGCCCTTTTCGGGCTGTTGATAAGCTGTTGATCGGCATCGTTTTTAGTCAGAAGCGTTGCGCAAATCTTTCTCTAAGTTTGCTTAGTTTGAATGGTTGCTTTTTGAAGTTTCACATTTTCTTTATGTGATACGATCCTATCCAGCATCCAGTTAACCAATTGACTATGGCGATATATGGCTGATAGTCTGGAGAAGAAGATGCATGTTAAGGCAAAGAAGAGTGTAGACAGTTTTTAGCTTATAAAATGTTTGAAAGCAAACATAGTCTAATTGTATCAATTATAGGCTATCAATTCCTTTATTTTTGGCTTGATTGGTTGGAAAGTGATATCATCGACCAGTATTATTTATTAGAAAGCTTTTGATTGTACAAGAGAAGAAGGTGAGTAATGGAATGTCTGCTTTTGAAAAAAGAGAATTTTAGATTTGGATCCATCAGAAATGACGTGCACTAAGTTGTCGGTCTAATCCACAAGAAATTCACAGCACAACAGAACATGCATAACAAAAGAACATAGTTTTAACTCATTATAAAAGTTCTTTGCATAATGTGTTTCCGAACTCAATTGACTTTCTCCAATCACAGCGAAATAATATTGTTTGGTTGATCTACTCAAAATTTGGCCGCCAGTAACTTTCAGATCATGTAAGAAGGTGTAAATAGTGGAGTGTGCTGTAACATTTTTTATTTTGTTGTATGATAAACTTTATTTGCGTATCAGTATAACGTATATGTCTTCTAATTTTGTTTATAGTCGTCAACGCATATACCTTATTAGATATAGCAATTTCATTTTAGGCTTTTTGAATGATATTCTCTATCATCTTATTGCCTATATGATGACGTTTATCTATGATTTATTTGGTTTCATCACTGAAACTGAGATTTTCTCTCTTTTTTTTTATCACCGTCTACTTTCATTTCAGCCTTCGTATATAGTGGATATAGTAAGCTGTTGAATCAACACTCTGAAAAGACAATGAACTTTCATTTCATATAATAACTTACGCTTTACAGCTCACTCGCTTCAAGAGAGACGCGACCTTTTTTTCGCTTCAAAGCACGCCATCCTTCTTGGACTATATGACCCTTTGGATTGGACACAGCTCCTATCTTTTAGTCGCCTGCTAATAATACGTATCACTACGAAAATGTAATTTGAATCTACACCAACTACACCTCTTTTTCTTCAATTAGTCATCGCTTTATGTATTGGCCCAAAATCTATCGAATAAGCCCTCTGCTGGTTCCTATCACAGTGTTTTTTCGGATATCAGCTGAATTGATTGGATCTTAGTTTGTTGCTCGTAGGCTCTCCCTTTCTTTGTTTTATACACAGTATTTGCTCTGATGATACAACTACAGACAAGTGTCAATATTCCTGATAACGATCTCGATCCAAAGATGTAATCATTGTTGAATGCTCAATTCAGTTGGTCAAGTAAGAACAAACGGAACACTGTCGATAGAGGAAGCGCTAACTCCTTTATTCAAACACAATTAGCTTTTGACTGTCAGCTTGTTTGATCAATGCAGAAACCTCTCATTGAACAAAGCGATATAGCTGTATACAAAAGGTTTGATGATAATGGTCAACAGAAATCAAGTAGTGGCTGGTTGGGATAGCCATCCTGAATATGGCTTTGTGGAGCAAGCCTTTTTTAGTGGATGCGGATACTATAATTATAATGGTAGGTAGATTTGGAATGAGGATCTTATATAGTGGAAGTGTATGGATAAGCAAATTTTTGGTTTGAAAAAATGGAGCAATATTAAAAGAGATCGCCTTCTTGATTTTATATCAAACTCTACAACTGATATTCTTCTGCTTGAATATTGTTGCTCTTGAACAAAAGGATGCTTTAAATGAATCAGTCAGGGTATAGTGTTACCTCTATGAAAGAGGGGATTATCGCTCTGAAAGCATATGCGAATTCTCACTGAGCTTATTAAAGTGTAGTCTTCTTTAAGATCTTACTATGAAAGCTGTGTGCATTTAAGAGTAAGCATTATATCTCACAGCTTTGCTTCCGTTCAACGATTTTCTAATAATAAAAAGGGTAGGAATTGGCTCAAAGAGTGTCTGTATGTTATTCTTTTCCTTTGATCGTTTCTGTCTTCATTCTTCTCATTATTTGACTTGTTCTGCAAATATTTTTAAATGGAATCCTCTCTAACAGACTAGCCTTTTTTTTTTCAACAAGATCATGGCAAAGATTGGAGCATGTAGGACAACAACTGACGAGAAAGCTTACAACTACTTCATCTGCAGCAACGGGTTAATAAAAGAGATGGCCAGAGTTGCCTCAATTTAAAGCCGAAGGAGCGCCAACTAGCTCACAGCAAAAAATGTCTGGTTTAGTTGTTTACATCGTTATTTACTTTACTGTACGGCATCCACTCTTCCATTTTGACTTCGCCATCTACTCCTAACCTATCAAAAGCACACAAACTTGAAAAAAAATCATTCTCTCATATTTATATACTAGTCATGCTGTATCTCCTTGTTTATCAATAAGTTCTTGTTACACTTCTCTGCTTTGTGTACCTCCTACACCCAATTCATCGGTACTGTTGCCCATTTGAAATTTCATTTACGTTTAAGTTCTTAGACGCTATTTGAGTCACTCCACATGTTTCATCCACTCTCAACGATCTCACCTTGATTTACCAATTCGAGATCCTTTCTGTTTCTCTTTTCATAACTTATCTTCTCATCTCACGTTTTTTTTTTAATTCAAGTAAACATAAGTTCACTGTATTGGAGAAGTTTGCAGGATCTCCAATAGAAACTTCATCACTATGTACGAGTTTTTGTCTCTAAATTACATCCTCTGAGCCATAATGATACAGTCATCCCCCGATTTAGAGAACAGTCTTGGTTCCCTCGACACCGTTCCTTAAATCAATATCGTTCCCTATTTCTCATAGCAATAGCAGGAATTTTTAGCGTTAAACGAACTTCGGTTCCCTTAAGACCGTTCTTTAAATCAAAATCGTTCCTTATATTTCGTTCCCTAAATCGAGAGATGACTGTACACACCAGTTCATGTGGAGTTTTCAGGTATGACTTAAATGTGTTAGTTATCATATATATTTACAGTTTATTTTTTACATGCCATCTCTGAGAACACCGACCAAGGCAAAGTCTCAAATTGTTGTTCATCGGTTTCTTTTTGACGGCAATTTGATGTATATGCTTGTCTTATCATGGCAATATCGTTGAAATACACTCCGAGACTTTTGAAATCAGCTTCAGTTGTTGGGATTTTGATTTGAGCAATCTTGCAAAAGAAAAACAAACCATTCATTTTCTTCATGATATAGAATGTTACTTCGTTGTCTTTGCTGAAGAAAGTAAGAATCAATTTCAGCTTTTGCTCTTGCATTGCAACCTGAGAAAATACAGCTAATCTATATTTGTCTCGATTGCAACTATCAACAGATGCACCCTTTCCTTTACATTCACCGAAAACATTATTCAGTGTTTTTCCGCAGCCTTGAACATCTACCAAATAATCAGGTCTTGTACAGTCAACCAAAGAAAGTTTTGTGTGATTTCAAATCTCGATATACTTCTGATGAAGGTTCATCCTTTGCCTAGTGCTATACAAACTTTTTTATTTTGAACACACTGCAACGTAAAAACGTTTAGAATGTCTCGCTTAACTCCCAAAACAAGAAGCAAGATTGTTAACATAGTTATATTCGCCGAGAAAACCATGTCCAAATTTTGAAATCGCACAAAACTTTCTTTAGTTGACTGTACCATAAAAGTTGTTGTTTGTGTTGGAACAATGAGGATGATGATAGGGATCGACTTTAAATATGTGCTTGATGAAGTTATGGACATAGCTACATTGAACATGCATTTCTAATCGCTTTGTTTCATATACAGTCATTTCAGACAGCCTACGTAATCCAATTAACTATATATATATACGTATATCTCTAAAGCAACAATACATACAATACAACCAAAGCTTCTAAAGTGCAATTCACTAACTCGTTATCCTTGTGCTTGGTATGGGCATCCATTATTTTCGACATTGTAGCCCAATAATCAAATTCTTTGTTGTATTCGTTGAGAATATCTTGCAGATCACAAAAGAAATCAGAACTGAAAGTAACTGCATCGCGAATGTCAGATGTCATTGAGCGGTACAAGGATTGATACACTTGAGGCTCAAGGAAGGAACATTCTCCCCTAATGCCATCAAGGAAAATGATAGAAGAAGACAACCTGATTTTATCAGCAGCTTGCGGTGTTGCACTTAATGGTTCACGAATAGCTGATCCGCTACACCAACATAATTGAATGTGAAGTGCGCTTTTCAATCCACATAAGAACGTTGCATTCAGAGCAAAAATATTCGTCTGGCCTAAATCATCTCTCTCATTCGGAATCTTAGTTGGTCCTCGAGCAGCCATATGTCTGATCATAAAATGGGACATTTTCGACTTGTTTTACGGCGATGAGTTGAGCTACCACTGGATTTACAAACGAATTGGTTGGAGAAGATCACTTTAAGTCCATTAAACAGATAGTACATCTTTGGATTATCAGTTTTCGGTAACCATGCTAAATACAAATAGCAAAAAGTGTAAAATCTGGCATAAAAGTTTCTGATATATTGATACGGTATATTATCGAGTAAAATAACTGTAATAAAGTTGATCTTGATGCGAACGCAGAACATTTACTATTGGTTTCCATTTTAATGAGTTCCAGTATCTCTTGTTTAGTCGTGTTTTCTTTAGGTAGTGGTAGAAGGTTTTTGAATCTTTGCTCCATTCTGTAATACTGCGTCAGTTTGTTGGTTTTTGGTTATGCTTTCTGAAAGTTTTTTTTTAGTCGACGGTAAGAAGACATTGTTGATGAAAAACTTCAAGTACTCCAAGTCCGGTTTCTCAGAACTTGGCTTATCGTTTTGCAGCTGTCCTAAGTATAATCCAGGAAACACCAAAAAGATTTTATAATCATGCATACCACTAGATCGACTAAAGAGAAATTGTGACAATGAACGGATTGGAATAGCAGTACTTCTTGTTATGCTGGTTAGTTGAGGATGCTTGAACTGAGTAATATTCTCTTGGCTAAATCTATACATTTCTGCTGTAGTATTGATTTTGTTTTTCATGATCAAAATAAAGCTGATAGTACGTTTATATTTCCAGGTAGATATACTTTCTAATTCCGCTAATGTGGCTTTTTTAAGGTAGATTTCATGTTTATTTTTGAAGCAATTTTGACCAATTTTTAAAGCATAAAATCGAAAAAATTAAAGAAAAATGGCGAAAATGAAATAAAAAAATCAAAGTAAAATAAATTAAAGTAAAAAAAAAAAGTCTAACGTTGTGTATCTGAGGTACGTAGGTTGTTGGCATACTTATCTTTAAGTTGCTGAATGGCTGCAAGCGCATTTTCATATGACTTGAGCACGATGCTAATGTCTGCGTCTGTTGCATAGTTAGACATCCTACCCAAGTCAGTGTTGAAGTGATGCAGAGTTCTTTCGATTTGTACACATCGTTCAGTCTTGATCTTCACAATGTTTCTTGTTTCTTGTTGAACTTCATCGCTCACGCCAGCAGGAAGAGTGTCTTCAACAGCAGGTAAAAAACCGGAAGGAAGGTAAACTTTCAAAGAAAGAAAACGAGCAAGCAGGTACATGTGCTTGCAAGGTCTACGTCGATGCTCGAAATCCAAACAAGAACAAGAAACAACAAGAAGATCACCATTGACAACAACATCATATACCACTTCTTCCTCGGAAAAAGACGAAACTTGCCACTCACCGCATTTATCTTCGGAAAGTCCAGAAGAGCGACTAATCATGGCCGAGACTTCATCGGCAGTTAACTTCTCTGCCTCCATCTCTCTGACCCTCTGCATCTTCTGGTACTTGGTCATCGCACCATTATTGCTTAGAATCCGATCAGATTCTTGTCGCAAGAAGTACTCCACATCTTCAACGAGAACAAACACAAGTTTGTCCAACCTCTTGTTTCTTTCCCTCCGAAGAAAGACAGTTTTCAATTGGTTATGCCACGATTCAATATAGTTGTTAGTGAGCATATGTGAAAACTGATTTTCATGATAGGCTCTACTCCATACCTTCATAACTTCTTCGTGAAACCAATTTCTTTTGAGATAATCAATTAATTCACGGTGAGCAGTGTAATCTACAACGAATTGATTAATTTTTTGCTTAAATATATCCAAATCATTTTCGTAAATTATCTGCGAAAGAGCACGACGTATGGCGGATCGAACAAGCTTGTTCTCGGCAGGAATGCCACTAGGAGCTTTGCAAACGACGTCGATTTTTCTACCCCATGCTTGCATAACGTGAAAAACACAGTATTGAATGCTGGCGTCAGGGAAGGTTGTCCTAATAGCACTAACCTCGGCCTTGCAACAGTCAATGGTGAATTGCTGAGGATCAACTAACACATTGGATGACTTCAAAAATTGAAGCCATTGTACAATAGGAGCTACTGAATGATCGTTAGTCATCATGTATCCAACGGGCCAACCACGACAAATCTCTTCGTCACGAATCAACAAGGTGTACATGATAACATCAACACCTTGGGACACATCATGAGTTGCATCCAAACAGAAAGAGATGGCATTTCTCATTTTGGTCTGCTGCAAAGGAGAAGAGAAACCGAGACCAAAAAGATTGGCATTGCCGCTGTAGGTACAAAGGTCAGCAGTGAAAATCAAAAAGTTTTTTTCAGGAAGCTTGATTTGTAACCACATCTTGAACGAAACTAAATGATCACTATCCAATTGATATTGACGTTCGTTGAGCTATGATGTAACCAATAAATGTAATTAGACAATCTCTCAAAATAAAATTCAAAAACATTACCTTGTTCATCAAGTTCCAAACGTCGTGATAGTTTACTCTTCGTTCGCTCCTGTTACCGTAATTGTCCATTTCACGAAGAAGATCGATTCGAATTTGGCGAGCAGATTTGGAGCTGTGTTCTAGTTCATTTTGGATCTTCAAGAGGTATCTTCTTGAGAGGGGAAGACAACGAAGATCATCGGCTTGATCACCAGGAACATGGAAAGTGTGTTCCTGAGCAACAGGAATGAAGTGATATACCTCGGGTTCCTTAAAATAGCACTTAATGCTAAGAGAAGCAGTACATCCAGCCTTCTTCGATTTCTTTTGGGTGGGCCTGCCTTCATCACGGGCAACGGAAGCATAACTGCCACTACGATGGCATATAAACTTGGCAGAATATCTCATTCTGATCTTCTTTTGAAGAGCTTCTTGAGCATCCATGTTGGTGGGCTGCTTGTTTGAGCTAAAAACGACCCATTTCATAGCGCACAATTCGCTGATTTCTTCAAGGCACTCTTGCCAGTCTGAGGCCTTGACCTTAATAGAGCGAGTCAACGCATAAACACCGGAGATTGTACCGGGAGAAAGGGCATTGTGAATGTTCTCTAAAGAATAGATGATTTCGTTGTTAATAGCAGACATTATGATAATCGCGTAAAAAGTGCAATTTCGATTTGAAATCGAAGGTTTTTAGAAAAGTTTATTGAGGGAGTATTAACCGTCACATTAGCGGAATTAGAAAGTATATCTACCTGGAAATAGAGACTTACAGCTGATAGCCTGTCGGAGATAGGTAAAGAAAGACGGATATTCAAGTTTGCTTAACACTTGAGCGTCGCAGGTGAAAATCTGGTCTTGCTCATGTACTCTGATAGTAGGTAGGATCGACTGGAGGCAACACGTAATACTTTCCTCTACTAAGTGACTAGTGATTGAAAATAAGAGAGAGTTTCTCATGCTCATTAGCACTGATACACTTGTTCACAGAGTCTTTAAAACCAACATCAGTACACCCTACACATTCATATTAATACTTGTTTCATATGCCTACTAATTGCACTTACATTCACCATCACTCATGACAGTATCTTGTTGCTGAATATTGATAACATCAGGTCCTTCAGATGAATCAACTTGATCAAGACCAACTGACACGTCGACACAAAACGGAAAATAAGGTTTATGCTTCAAGTGTCCAACACCCAGAACCCAGTTGCCAGTTATTAGATTTTCGAATGAGCTAGTTGTAAAAGAACAAATGAAAAAAGTGTCGATTTTTTAGCGTAAGGCTATTTGGAACACGTAGAGGTAGCTCTTTGTGAAGTTCGAAGTCGATCGGTGATGAGATTCCTCAAGTTTTTTTCAGGTTGAATATTTGAAGACGAAAAGGAAAATAAAGAAAAAGTCAATCAGTGTAACGCATGAGATGAGTAAAAAGGAGATGAAAAGAGCAATAAAGACAAAAAGAGAAAGATTGATCAAAACGATTGCTGATATACATCTCGATTACCTTAGTGGTTGAGATTAATTCATTCGACTATTATTTGAAGCATGAGAGTGACGAAATAGATTCAATGAGGAAGTCAGCACATACGGTCTTTTGTTGGCTGAGCTTGATGAAGAAGGGTCTTCTTCAGATGCTTCAGGTTTCAAGGCTGTTGGTAGCAGCATCCGTTGGGATTCTGAAATTTGAGTATTTTGTACTACTTTAGCTTCATTGGACAATTAAGCTTCTTGAGCTTTCTGTTTTTCCAACTGAAATTATTTACCTTTGTCTTTTTGGATTGCTATTGGTTATGATAGTAATACTCATTAAGCATATCTTCAAGCCAAAAGTTTGTACAACGATCTGTAGGTATGCCATTTATAGTTATCGAAGATCGAAGAGAAATCAAAACATCACGTTTGATTTGGCGATCAAATTCATCTTACGCTTCTAAGGGCATCAAGAGTTTGGTACCTCTAATGAACTGATCATCCTATTCACAACAACCGTAGCTAATCCTTGTAATTATATTTTGTACATTTCAAGTACATCTTCCTTTTATAACTTGACAAAAGTTGAGTCGGATAGTTAAACTGTAAACTGACCTTGAAGCCATTCTTGAAAGAAGTACTTTGATCTTTTCGCATACAGCTTGTCTGTATCTTCCAAATCTTTTGATGATGACTTGTATACATTGGGTCAAGAAGAAAGAGCAACATTGTGGCGAAGAATCAATACTTCAACTGAAAGTTGCGCATTGACTATATAAAATAACCAAGTAATAAGCTTAAGGAGAAGTCAGTACCGACAAAACGGTTACCTGGAGTGATTTTTGCCAAATTAATTTGACATTCTAAAACTGTTTGTTTCAACAGTTCAACATCGCTTTGCAACTGAATAGTGGTTTTACGAAGTTTAATGACATTATCGGCGATTTGACTGCAACAAGTGCTGATTTTTTCGAGTTCTTTAGAAATAGCCAGTTTAGGTGTAACGTATAGGAAAAAAGGTGAAAGTGTCAAATAATGAAGATGCCGTATCTTGTTTAGAAGGATTGACTTTTATTTAAGGTTAGAATATACAGATTAACAGAAGCCCATTCAGCATCCGTTTCAGAAAAGACACGTAAGACCGCATAAGAGATAAATTGGATAGTATAGTTAGTGGATCAAAGACAACAGCAAATATATATTGCCTCGTTGCATTTGTTAATTTCTATAAAAACGATTCGATACATAAAAAAAGATCTCCTTGAATCCTAATTCCTCTTCTTTTTCAGTTTCAGATAGAATCAAAGAGCAGATTAGTTTCGACGATATCATCTTTTGATTATGAAAGCTTATCCTATCATGCTTCTTAAATGGTGAACTGATAAATGTGCTATGTACAGATAATGCGATGCTTGATAGTTTAATTGCAAAACGAACTTTTTTGTGATACCTATAATAAAAAGTCTCTGCTTGCAATAATGCCATCGTTTGAGATCACGATATTTGATTCGGATCAAAAGGTTTCATCTTTGTTATGAGTATGGAAAACAAAGTAAGCACTACATTCTAATGCAATTTTTGTAAATTAGCATTTTATAACCTCAATTTAGAAGTGATTTATTGGATTCTGCAAGCTCAGTGAACTCCCTTATTCCTAAAAAGATAGTAGAAGAGGGGGGGTGCATATGTGAGCATTGATCAGAAGATTAAAAAATGAATTGTCAGATTAATCCATTCACTCTCACCAAAGATTTTGACAACAGTAATTAGAATAACAACTAAGAACATCTTTCCTTGATAAACATTTTGGTTCATATAAATAGGATATGCAAAAACTTTTCTTTTTTGGCATTCCTCTTTTTATTATAAACATCCACTCTCACTCTTCATAGTTACCACTTTACCTTTAGTTATTCTACTTAATACACAATACCAATATGCCCTTGTTCAGCTGTACAATTTGTTCATCTTTATTCGCAACCCAAAAGGAATTAACAAAACATGCCTATGGGTGTGCAGTTCGATTTGGCAAGCAATATCTAGAGGAACAAGATAAGCAGACTATTGTTCAAGACAAAGAGAAGGGAAATTTTGATGGCTTGAATATGAGTGGGTCGTCTCTGAAAACCCCCACCAACAACATGGCCGGTGTAAGCGGCATTACTCCAAAAGGTATATTCTGTGTATAAACAAGATGATACATATCAATGGCATCTTACCCTTATCTTTATAGAACCTGTTACCTATGATCGGTATCCCTATGAACCAATGGATGAATTAAGGACTGCCTGGATAAATATTATGCAACTATTGAACGAAGCGAAAATGCCCAGAAAATACCAAAGACAACTTGTATCTGTTTTGAATAATCAAGTGTTGAGTCATGTTAGAGAAGGTAAAATAAGGAAACGCAACTGATTGGAACAATTGCTTACATCTTGATTCCAACGTAGGTCCTTTTGCTAATAGACACTTCCAATCACCAGACACATATCGAAGAATGATAAAAAGAGACAACGATTCTACTACCAAGTAGACATCTGTGCTAATGGATGCTATATGTATCGAGATACTGAAAAAAACAATCTGTCGTGTAATATTTTGGATTTTCAAAAAAGATAGAATTAAATAACAAGTATAGTAAATACTTTAAGACAGTTTTTACGTATGCCTTTATTCTGAACAAAATAAATGAAAGTATTTATACTATTTGCTATCTAGTATAGCTATTACGTCTTAGACGTCCTTTAGTCCATATACTTTACTATATCAAGATATTACAGAGCTAGTTGTGCACTACTGTGCTTGTGTCATCTTTAGAGCATAATATCAGAAATATCATAGTCTAGTAGTACTTTACTGCTTGCACTTAACTTAGTATATACTCTCATATGATCCGCAACACTAATATATGAAGATATTCTAGACTAATTCAATTGATTATAACGAATATCCTCAAGATCCAAATACTGATATCCTCTTTGAAAGGAATTGATTTTTCAGATGTGACAAACACCATATGTCAAGTCGAATCAGGCGGCATGCCTTGTGGTTACGATAAGACAGAAGTAGAAGCAGCAGTAGAGAATGATGTTACACCTCTTACAGAACTGAAGCTTACTGAGTAAATGGCTTGCACTTCAGTAGGAAGGGCTCTCACTGAACTTTGTGTCATTGATGAAAATAATGAGATGCTTTCTTATCGCGAACAGTTTTTTGCTAAAAACAGCAATATCGTCCATCCTTATCGAGAATTTCTTCTGATCAATGTTGTGAGGATCTTCTTCTTCGCGGAGTAATTGATGATAGTACCATTTGCTTGGTCATACTTGTGGATGATTATCAATTGAAAAACATGCAGAAGACTTACCATGTAATGATGTACTGCTTAGTGATAAACACTCATCCTCAGCATAGGTGTGAATTATCATCATACAAAGTGTTCTGTTAACATCAGGCTGACTTTCGTTGAATATAGAACAAAGGATGAAAGCGCGATCTAAATAGCTAATGCTCTAGTAAGCCCAACAACATTGTTTCATTTCTCGAACCGTTGGTAAGTCAAGTCAAGCAAAAGTATGAAAAAAGATTGACGATCAAGGAAGAAGGCAATGAGATTTTTCGCGGTCGTGTTGTGATTTTGCGCTTTACTGGTGATATACCTGGAATAACCAAGTTCATGTATTTTGTTGACCATGTCGGTACTTACGGGTGTCATGTCTATAAATCAAAAGCTGTGACCACTAGACCCATAACTTCTTAGGGTAAGTATTTTCCGGAGAATGGTGATGATCGTATTATTGTGGAACTAAGAAATGGCGATATTGTAAGCAAAATATTGTCTAATAAATATGTAGTGTCATTCTTATTCAAACTTTGTAACTTCATCCACTACCCAATCTCCCTTGTCTGCTCTCTGGCTTGCCAAAATTCAGTAACGTCTTCTTTTTTCGGTAATAAACTGCATCTTCTCGGCCATGGTATGGGAAACTTGGTATACAATCTACTGCCTTACAAGTCTGTGGAAAAATTCAAAGCTTGCAGATCAACCAGTTACTTCTTTGCGTTATCTGTTCCATCCACTCAAAGGTCTTTCATTGATCGACTTGATGCTTGGATAGCTGAGAGTAAGCCCATATGTTTAGCTGCTTTCAGTTATCCATTTGACAGCTGTACAGGCTATTACCGAGCTGTTGATTAACATCAATTTCTTTTGTATATAGTCCCAACCATAATCATTCCCAACTTACAACATGAAAAAGCACGAGTCGCCTTGATGAGTCTTGTTGATGTAGTCTCTCTAGTTCTACAAAAGACAATCAGTGCACAGGACATAGCTGATATACGCAGGTAATACTTACAATACGATTGCAATAGATCCATCGCTAAACAATACTATTAAATAGGTTCCTTGATGTATGAGAAAGGTTCTTAAAAAATGAAATCAGTCGACGAAGGTTAAACGTGTGGGTCTGGACTAAGAAAAGTCATTTTACTACTAGCCTATGCCATCACTTACTGAACAACAAGGTCCGTTACGACACTGTTTTTGTCAATCTCTAGAATGCACCATTAAGAAGTATAGTAGTTTGTGCAAATCAAACTCAGACCCTACCCAAATTCAGAGAATACATCGAAACAACAATGGGTCGAGTGTTTCTTGGTTTTGATATCAGCCGTAGAGGAGAGTACGATGGATCAATTTGGTGTACCAGTTGTGAAGTTGTTTGCCGAAGATGCAAGAAAGAATGTGATGATTTGTGAGGCAGAATACGTCGTTTCCATTGTAGATCTGGTCAAGTAAATGAAATGATATGAAGTTTAAACTTATCTGGCCGGACTCATTGTATCATAAAAAACTCGAAGGAGTTCGGCATGGCCAAAGAAGAGATACGAAGATTAGTTGTAAACGATATATGTATAATAAAGGGTAGGACGATTGGTAAAAAGGAAAAGAACAGAAACGCGATAGATATTTCATCACCCAAATCTTTTGTCGTCCGATATCTTCAGAGATACATCAGGATTCGGATAAAAAACACAGTCCTTAGATCTAGATTTCTGTACGAAGTCTTTCCTTTTTTTTTTGCCTTTTCTTCATCTCAATCATCTCTTTTGATATCTTAACCTGTTGTTACTTTCTCTTTTTCTCTGAGCATATATTTGTTATATCATAGATGATGGATCAATATACTATACATAAAATTTTGGATTTTGAAAAAGTTCGACTACTCTATTAAACCATCTCAGCTACATGGTCAACTTTTTCTCTTATCGTAGTACAAGACCTAATAACATCAGCTACACCCCACGGCCTTGAACACTACTTGCAAGAGTTGAAGAGTCAATTATGCGGTCTTTAGTCGATATACTCATGCGTTCAGAATGTGATATGGAATTTTATTGATGACCTATCTAAATGCTCACTGTTAGCTCTTATGATACTAACCACTTCCCTCTTGATCCACTTTGAGTGTGACCTACAATAAAAATCAAAGATAACCATTTTTATCAATGCTTGGAAGTACATACTCTTTTTAGCTACTCCATGATTGCTCTACTTTGTCTGTAAGATCCCACTGTTTCTACTACCATTCGCTCTTCCATTTAAAGTCTCTACTTTTACACTATCTTTAAGATAAAGCGATCTGCTTATCCTTTATTGTATCTTATTGAAGCAAATGTTTATTTCTGATTGCTCTTTCCATTTTTCAGTGTAAACTGATTCAAGACATCTCATCAAGAAATTTCATGCAAACCAAAGACATTTGCTTATTGCGTCAACTCTTATCATCTCATATTCGGTGCAATTACTAGTGTTGTTCCCATCGCTGCCCAAATGATGTTATATACCGGCCATTTTTCTCATTCCACCATTTTCTTCTTCATCTTCTTCTCTTTTTTCACCAAACGCACAGCAAAAGGTAGGCCTTGTATCAATGGAAACAGTCAACAATCTGCATGCTTAACTTTGCTTTTCACATGACAGCACCCAAGAAACTCCTTCGTCTTCGGACAACATGCATATAACATCTGTCCAGAGTTTCGAGATCGAGATATTCTTATCAGCGACAGCTTCGAAAACAATATTGTCCATTGTGCCTTCTCAAATAATCCGCATCCTTCAATCACTAATCCCTTTCCACTCTACTTGATGCTACTCACATTTGAGGCTTCTGTCCCATCGCTCTATTCACTTTGCGTGTACCCTCATTCTTCTGACATCCATGTCCAAATGAACTCATGATCTATCTCTCATCCAGTATTCTGTGTTTGAAGCCATTCTCCATCATGGCTTTCTTCTATTTGACCTATTTGCTTGATGCTCGTCTCCTTTGGCCAACAGTATACTATTAGTCATATCCTGTCTCTTCATCTGTTGTATCATCAATTGGCTAATCCGTTCTTTCCTATAGATCAACCGCCCGTTCCTTAGTCACTGTTCTTTCTGGATCATGCTTCCTATTCACTTACATTGTCTCTCTTATCCCATCATGCCTAACTGACTTAGTTGGCTTCAATCCTTTCAGTACTCTGCTTATTTGAATTGCTGCTATGGTCTTACTGAGACACTAGTGCTCTATCCTCAAGCCTACTTACTTGCGTTGTCTATTCTAATATACTCATCAGTAAGTGAACTGCTTCGTTGTCAAATTGTTACCTGATATTGGCTCTTGTAGTACTTGTATCGTCCCTTTGTATCAATGCAACAAGCTTGTATTGCGACTTGACTCTGCTGCTTGCTAGTAAGGCTTATCGTGAAGCTGATGGACGCATGTGATGGCTCTCTTGGGTGTGAAGCTTTAGTTTCTTCAGAATTTTGTCGAGAAAGGTGATGAAACTGGCTCTCAAGCTGCAATTTGCATTTCGCTTCGCGCGTTTGTTCTTTTGGTTGGAGTTCCTGTCAAGGTAAAGTTTAACACGCTTGCTTCAAGAACAAGATGTACTCATCGCTGGTAAGAAGACACGTCAATAAGGACAATTTCAACTTTTTTTAAAAGCGAATCAAGTCTTATCTTTATTCTTTTTTTTTCAATTAGAATGTCTATCTAATGTCTCTTTCTCTATATCGGTTATTATATTGACTGTCTGCTCTTCTGATGAGTTGTTCTACTGCTTCATGTGCATCGTCTGGTCTATAGCCCCAAGGAAAAATGAAGAAGCTACAAGCAATCCAAAGAAAAAAAAAACCTGGGTTTCAAAGCAAAATCAATTCAAGCCCTAGAAGGCTCTCTAAAGGCTGAATCCTGATGGTAAAGGCCTTTTATCCATTTAAAAATTGCTCTTTAGGGTCAACCAAAAGGCGCATCTGAATACCCAGTATACCGTTCTTTGTGTAGAAACATAGAAATTATTCTAGTTAATGAAGGGAAGGCTGAAAACCATAATGTGCTAATAAAGTGTCCATTTATAGGATATATAAGAATCTATATTTGATTGTAACAAAGAAACCCTATTTGGCTCTATTCTTCCAATAAGCATACCTAATATTTTAAACGAAGCCATAACTGAAGAAGCTCAATATGGTTATTAAACAGAAGAAGCACGTCCTTGCTCTAGCAAGGCTTCAAGAAACATGATCAGTCATATACTGTACAATTCTTAAAGCCTACTTGTCTCTGTAGCTCTACTCTAAGATATATGTTTATTACTCTTGGCCTTCAAAATGAATTCATTTATAGACGTACTACAGATTCTGGGTGCTGGGCCCCAAAATGGGGTCAGGAAACTAGAACTTTAGGGTTATCTCTCCCATTCATTCTGGGTTTTCATGAATCCAAAAACCTCAAAAATCTGGGTGTTTGACACTTTTTTATGAATCCTATTAACTAGCCAGTGAGCCGTGATGGAGTTCCTCTACAATGTAGGATCATCAGACGTCATGAAGCACAGTGTTTCGCTCCTCATTCCTAGTATAATAACGTAAGCTCCTCATTGTATTTACATTAACTTTTGTTTTGTATATTTGCTGTGATATGAATGAAGATTTACAGCCCATTTAGGTTCTCTTTTCGACCCCCCCCCTATTAATAATACAAAAAGAAAACTGCTTTTCTATACAATAAAATAATACAATTTAACTCTGTGCATCCAGCAAGCATACCTAGTATTCTGATGATACCGTATGAAACGATAAAAGCATGCCATTATCGCAAGAAGCATGCTCATTCAAAGTCGCCTAATCATCTCGAAACCCCTTGCCTGAGAAAAAGATCAAATCCGGTTTAAACAGGATATTCTTTGTTTGATTTCATCTTTCTTTATTTCATTCTTACTTTACTACCAAAATGGCTAATTAGCATATGGAACGACTAACAAATCCTTTCTCACTTACGAAGAGCAATCTGAAGAATTGTTTATATCTGATGACTTTAAATCGGATGACTTTATATCGATCGATCGTGTACTAACTCTTATACCAGAGGAGGCTTCCAAATGGTGGTTCACTGCACCAGACATGATATGGATAGCAGTGTCGTCCGTCAAAGCTACTATTGTAGAAAGAGTTGGAAATGCTTTTTACGCTTGTAAGCATAAAGAAAACAAAAGACCAGCTTGTGTGATTTCCTTCTTCAGTTCAGTAGACCAGCACCAATATTACCGCTATACCGAACTATTAGCCATTGATTTTGTAGAACATCCTTTACAATCATCGTTTACTGATGCTACCAAAGAGAAAAAAAGTCATAATAAAATTAAAAAAGAGTATCACTCAAAAGAGAAGAAGAATCCCAAAGACAGACTTCAACTTCAATTGCCAAAAAAAAAAAAGAACCTCCCCAAAAAAAAAGGTGTCAAAAAATGCATAAAAGTTTTAAACCTTATTTTATTCGAAATTAAGTTCTTGATCTTTGATTCTTTCTAGAAGCAAGTCAAACGCACTAAAGAGGAAGATGTAGTGAATACCTGAGTGTTAATCATTCAACCAAATAGGCCTTACCCATCCACGTTTTCCCTGTTTTGTTTTCTTGTGCTAGGAATGCAATAGAAGACCGTTTCCAGTCCACTGTTTTTCCATTTCTTTACTGTTTACTCCCCAGTAAAGTTGCTATTCAGCTGGAAGATGGTTCTCGCCAATCTTCCACTGCTAATAAAAACCATACTGGGTTGTGACAGCTTCATCTGCTTCCAAAATTTATCCCGTGCCATCCTTGCTTCTTCCGGGTCCACAAAACAACGGACACTCCCACAGGGCTCATCATCCAAGAAGTGGTAAAAGTTTACCTCATAGTCTTCATTCAGCACCTCCGCAGTCTCTTCATTGATTAACAGCTGTGGAAAAAGGATGCCTATAACTTAGTTTTAGTTATATAGAATACACATTCGCACATGGACTTACGTTTTAACTGTTGAAACAAACGATCTTGCCTGTAGTAAAAATAATTGTCATCCTTCAAAGGAAAAGCTTCCACAAAGAGAATTCGGGAGAATTGATAATTGAGCATTGGTAATAAACAAATAGATGATAGGCAAAGTAAGGATACAAAAGGAAAAGAAAGAGATAGGCAAATGCAACAAAAAAAAAACGGAATCACTTAAACAAAAAAAGAGGACCAATTTATCATTCTAATGCAAAAGTAAATGGTTTGTGATGTTCTGACAAAGATTTAAGAGGGAAGATAGAGGAAAAATAATAGAGAGAGAGAGAGAGTACAGTGAGATTGTTTTAAACTGTTTATTACTTCAAAAAAAGGTTATAGAACTAATGTTTTCTAACAACAACTATTTATATGTTTTCAGTAAAGGATTTGATGTAATCACAGATTATGGAGTTTGTACTAAGTCAGTGTACTACTGTTACTTGTAACTTCAATAGTTACCATCATTCCTTGTCCCAAGGATTTATGTTACCGAATGATGTGATGCTATCTCTTGAGTCTAGTTCTTTGGGTTGAATCTTATTGACTTCAATTGGATTCTATATCTAGTAAGGATTTAGATCTTTTACTTTATCTCTGATGTTATATCTGTTATGACTTATTTAGTCTTTCTTGCAACCTTATTGTCATTGTTGAGACTAAATGTGCTCAGATCACCACATAATTAACAAATAAAATTATCGTAGTCAAAAGATATAGAGCGTAGACAACATTCAGAAATAACTACCATTTCTTTTTACTTCTCTTTACATTATGCATGAACCAAAATCAAAGGAACTATCACAAGCAGAAACACACTCATTACTGTTGACAATAACACTGGCCTTTGTGCAAACTTAACTTTACGTAGCATCGACATAGGTTACGAGATCACTATCCGATCCTATGATGCAGGCATCATGATGATGCTCAAACTCAAAGAAGGAGATATCATTACTGGCCCAGGTAGATACATTGCACTCACGCAAGCATAATTACTAACACGCATTACCTTTAAGGCAAACCTGGCCACTATGCCAAGCTCTCACACCGCAACAAGCCATACGTCTGCCTCGTATACACACTTGAAACACTCAGCAATCTACAAGGTGCTGAAATCAAGAAGAAAGAGACATTAAGCAACCATGTATTATTCATGGTTTATAAGTATGTGGTTGAAAACAAGCTCGACCACAAAAAAATCATAATGGAATGTGACGATATCTACTTCTTTAAAAAAATCGAATCAGTCTTTAGGACCATATGTAGGCGTATACTCTCATAGACTTGAAACATCCACTAACCAGTTGGAATAGGGCCAAATGAGGAGTTTAAGAATTATTAGTTTAATGATTCTGGAGCTAGAAAAAGATTCGAACAAGAAGACCGGTTTAAGAAGAAATCGTTAGCAGAAAGGCTTGAGGAGAAGAATCCCAAGTACAAAGAAATGACTTTGGCTGAAGAACTCATTGTGGCAGGTGCAAAACTTCCTTCCTCCTCTTCTTTCGCTGTCCCTCCTCCTTCTCCTAAACAGCAAGAGTAACAAGACATAGGTATGACAGCTGAATGAGTCTTTCTTCGTTTTCTTTGCTCCTTTTTTTTCACTTGCTCACAATTTGTATCATAATTTTTTTTTTTTTGCTTTTCATTTTTTATTATCATTAAACTGATTGTTGCTTTTGTTTCCTTTTCTGCCTAAAAATGTAACGTATTCATTTTACATTATTTAATTAACAATACAATGGAGAGCATCAGACTTAACATAAACAGGTTCATTAACTGCATACATCCATTTGAAATCTATTGTCTCTTGCTTTATCTATCTAAATTAAAGATTCCAAGTGGGCGTTATAATGAAACCACCCTGAAAAAACAATTACAACTAAAGCGCTTATTCTATCTGTAAAACATGCTTCTCTCTTTCATAAAACACATTATGACCGAACTAAATCAGAACTATGAAGCAACTGTCACCAACGCCTTTGCATCCACAGAGCAGTTTTATGACACTGACGCAGGCGAATTAGTTATCCTAGGTCATTTGCACCTTATGAGCCAGTCTTGATGATTATACCAGAGCAGATTTTCCTTCGAGCAGCCAACCAAAACAACATATCGAGAGCAAACGACAGGATCCTAGCAATCACTACATCAGGTATTCAGTAGGTAAGCCGCACTTTCAATCCTCGGGCTACGGCTACAAGCTCACCTAGAAGCATTTTGAGAGTCAACAATGTCAACAGGGTCGATCGAGTCACCAACCCTTCCGCTATAACTTTGGGTTTGCAGGCTATCATACGCATCATAGAGCTGCCTTCTCAAACAGGTATCATGTATACCAGCATCAATCAGAATTTACGAACAGGCACAACAAGAGAAGTTCCGATAGAAAGAGAACAAGAGCATCATACATTGTAGAAGAAGAAGGGGAGAAAGAGGAGGTAGAGCAATTGGAACCGAGAGCAACAAGAGCTACTCAGGTCGGAATGACAACTAGACAGCCTAAAAGACATAGAAAGACACAATCTAGAAAGTAACAATAAAGCATTCGATTCTACTATCAACAAGCACTTTTAACTACATGTATAGTCATCGAGATCATTTTTACTGCTAAAACATAGACTGATAATACTTTGCTGGAAAACTCTCAAATCAAGTGGAAGGTTACTTTCTGTTGTCTAAAATGGGACCATGCTAAAAAAAAACAAATGTTTGAAAAGTAGGATGGAGAATGCTTAGCTACCTTTTTTATGAATTGTAATGATTCGCCAAGTACTGCTGTATTTCGATTCATTTCTTTAGATTGGTATCTTACAAGAAGATAGTGTTTGCAATCAGTATGAGTATCAAGGAGAACTGAGTCAAAACTGCCCAATATTGCTCAAGATGAACTGGACCTCTTTTTTTTTTCTTTTTAACTTCAATAAGCTTTTGAGTGATGCTTTCTGCTATCAAATCTAAAGGACGTCTAACATGCATTTATAATGTAAAAAAAAGTAACATTCTTTCGTTCTGCCCGATATTTCTCTTGTGGATCGTTGGTTGTTTCAGGTTTTGCTGTCTCCGTCTAGAGAGAGAATGGCTCCGATGAATGGTTTCTGATCAAGATAATGATTTCGATATGTCTTGCTCCAGGAGCAAATAAAGCATTGCTTGATCTGTTGACTAACCAAGAAGGACAAAGGTGCGTAAAAACAACATTCACTACAGCGCAAAAGATGTAGTTGAGAGACAAGATTTCTCTGAGTGATGAGTACTTGTTTATCGTCTTTATGTGTCCCAGCCTTTTATCTGATCATGCAGGGCGATGCATTGAGTTTGCTTGATTCGAATGATAAGTTTGGATTCAAATGCACCTTTTGATCGATCCTTGAGAGCCATTTCTGTCAAAAAGATGGCATACTCACCTTGGATAGAGCCTTGGGGCAGATCCTCTGTGCTGCACCTGAAATAAGTTAAGTAGGACATCAGCCACAATTCCAATTCCTTTTTCCTTCTTGTCTACCTTTCTTTTTTCTTTTCTTAATAATCCTATAGAGTAGATGGCTTGCATGCCGTAGTTGAATCAGTCATCAGAAAAGTTATCAGCACAGGAGAAAAATGATTTAAAAAAAGAACAATAGATTGATAGACTG